>PGSH02013209.1:0-54925 GCA_002915635.3 Ambystoma mexicanum
AAATGTAAGTAAAGTAAATTTCACTTTACTGCTCTGGGAAAGAGTTGTTTGTCCAGAGAAGGTATTTAAACATTGGGAAATCTAAGAGACTTCCCTGTTTCACTGCACTGAAGGTGCTGTGTGACACGATGTAAAAGATGATGCCTATGGAGTTTGTCAGACTCCACAACCAAAAGAAACACAGTGTACAAAAATCACTTTAAAACACATGAGACAGTGGGAAAACAGTTTCACTTTCTCCAAGTCAGAAATATCAAGTCCTAAAAATCCAGCGAAGTTGCTGAGGGTCTCTAAGGTAGAGGGAATTGGCACATTTCTGAGAATTCTACCTAACACCCGTCCCCCCAGACTGAGGGACAGGAGGATTTAATACACCCCTGGATGAATCTCCTTACTCCAGTCAGTCATACTTTCTGGAGAGACCATCAGCATTTTGGTGATTACGTCCTGACCTGTGTTCAATGGTAAAATCAAACCCCTGTAGGCTGATTGACCATTTAACAATTTCGGATTCTCCCTTTCATCTGCATTAACTATCTCAAGGGTTGGTGGTCTTTTTGAATTACAAAAGTAGATCCATAGAGGTAGGGTCTACACTTTTTCAATGACCACACAATGCAAAACACTCATGTTCTATGGTTGCCCAACTTGTTTCAGGGTCCTTCAGTTTCCTACTGATAAAGCAGGATTGGGTGTTCACTGCCTTTTTTTATCCAGTGGGCTCAGAACACCACCTATAACTATATTGGAAGCATCTGTTGGAACAATAAAGGATTGTTTGTAGTCAGGAGCTCTTAAGACTGGAGCTTGACAAAGGGCTTTCTTAAATCCTTCAAATGTCTTGGTGCATTTCTCATTCCACCTGACCTTCCTGGGGAATTTGGGTGAGGAGATCACATTCAAGGGAGAAGCTCTGGTCCCATAGTTCTCTATGTTCTCTATGATGTTCCTATAGTAACCTGTGAGACCTAAACATGCTCTCACTTGGGTTTGAGTAGCAAGGGTTGCCCAGTCTTGTACAGCTTGTACCTTGCTAGGCAATGGCCTTATTTCACCTCCCCCGACCTCATGTCCAAGGTAGACCACTTTACTCTGACTAATTTTACATTTACTTGCCTTTATGGTCAGATTGGCCTGCTCAAGAGCTTGCAATACATAGCCCAGGTGATCAATATGTTCTTTCCAAGTAGGGATGAACACCATGTAGAAGTCTTCCATCCCATTCTGAACATGACTGACCATCCTTTGGAATGTAGCAGGGGCATTATTTAGTCCAAAAGGCATAACCTTAAACTGGTAGAGGTCTCCTAGGGTTGAAAATGCAGTTTTCTCCTTGGCATGGCCTGTCAGAGCTATTTGCCAATAGCCTGATGTTAGGTCAAATGTACTGAGGTACTTGGCTGAACCAAGTTTGTCCACCAGCTCATCTGTCCTAGGTAAAGGATGGGCATCAGTCGTGCTGACTGCATTAAGAGCTCTATAGTCCACACAGAATCTCAATTCCTTGGATCCTACCTTTGGTACTTGCACTACTGGGCTAGCCCATGGACTGGTAGAGGGTTCTGTTACCCCAAGACCAAGCATCTTCTTGACCTCTTCGTTTATGTGGGTTCTTACATGGTCTTACATCCTGTAACCTCTGCTTTTAACAGGTAAACAGTCACAAGTGAGAATCTCATGCTGGCCCCAAGAGGTCAAGCCTGGTATCAGTGAGAACAGGGAGGCAGATTGATTTAACAGAGATTTGCACTCTACCTGCTGTTCCAGTGTCAGATCAGAAGAGAGATTGACTCCTTCTATCTTGCCATCTAAAGGTTGTCCCCTGAGGAGATCAGGTAGAGGTTCACTCTCTGCCTCCTCTTGAGCAGATGCTAAGAGTAAAGCTCCCAATTCTGATCTAGAGACATAGGCCTTTAGGCGGTTGGTATAAAAGACCCTGGGGGCCTCTCTATGATTGCCTAAGTCCACCAAGTAGTTGACCTCTCCAAGTTTTCCCACAACCTTGAAGGGTTCAATCCTTTTGTCCTGAAAGGCCCTCTGCCTTGTAGGCACCACAACATGAACTAGCTGGTCTTGAGTAAACTCAACCATGTTGGCCTTCTGGTCATGACAATGTTTCACCAGAGCCAGACCGGCTTTCAAGTTATCAGAAGCTTCTGTCATCATGTGTGTCATTCTCCTTCTGCGACCTAACACATAGTCAGTGACTCTCACTGGCTTGTGGGAAGGAGCACTCTCCAACCCCTCCTTGATTAGGGCCAATGGACCTCTAACCCGATGACCATAGAGAAGGTCAAATGGACTGAATACAACGTCTTCTTGAGCGACTTCCCTATAAACAAAGAGAAGGCATGGCAGTAGAAGGTCCCCCTTTCTTCTAAGGGGTTCTTCAAAAGCACCTATCATGCTATTCATATTTCTGTTAAACCTCTCTACCAATCCATTGGTCTGGGGATGATAGACTGTTGAGAACTTTCAGGTTACTCCATAGTTCTTCCACATGGCTTGCATGTAGTGGGACATACAATTGGTCCTCCTGTCAGAGATGACCTCCTTAGGAAAACCTAATCTGGTAAAAAATACCAAGTAGGGCATTAGCCATGGCCTGAGCTAGGACAGTCCTCATAGGTATTGCTTCAGGATACCTGGTAGCATGGTCTGCCATAACCAATATAAATTGGTTGCCTGAAGAGGTTGGAGTTCTAATGGACCAACAATGTTGATTACCACCCTCTCAAAAGAGACTGTCACTACTGGAAAGAGGCACTAAATGTGCTACATTCTTGCCAGAAGTCTGACAAGTGTGACAGCTCCTACAGAATGTATCTACATCAGATCGCATATTGGGCCAGTAGAAATACAGAGAAATCCTTTATTTGGTCTTCTTAAAGCTAGCTTAAATGACCAGCTAAAGGGATCTCATGGGATAACTGTAGGAACTGATGTTTTACTTCTTGAGGCACTACAAGTCTTCTGTAGTCCTCTGGAGTAGATCAATAGGTTCACTGTAGATGAGGCCATACTCCCAGTATAAACTGTGCTTCCCTGGCTCTTGCCCTTCCAGCTGGCAAGCTGCCTTTTGGCAAAGACCTTCAATAGTAGGACACTCTCTTTGACCTCTACTGAAGTCTGCCCTACAGGGGCCACCTTCTGCAAGTAAAGTCTGCAGCTCAGGATGGTCTTTAGGATCCAGATCTCCAACAGGAGGAAGGTCTTCTTCCAGCTCTGTATCATCAGTAGCTGACTCACATCCTCTGGTTGTTTCTCACACTCAGCCTCAGCTGGTGTAGGAGTCACAGGTGTGACTTTGGACTGTCCTCTTGGGGATGTCCTGGTTTGATGCACAGGAGTGCTATCTTTCTTGTTTCCTGAGACCTTGGGTTTCCCTTTGTCTCTTTCTTCCTGGAAATAGAAGTTTTCCTTCCTGTGGACTGGGTGTTATAGGTTCTTCTGTAACAACCCACTGAGAGTCATCCAAGGTGAGCTCTCTGGCCTTCTTAGTTTGTTCCTGCTTCCTTTTACTGGGAGGCCTGGGGGTGCTTGATACAACTCCAAGAGTTTTTAAGTCATTCCCCAACAGGACTCTCCCAGGCACCTCACTCTGAACACTGACAGGTATTCTTACAGTCATATTGTTGCACTGGATGAGAGCTGGTAGTATTGGAACCATCTGGAGAGGGCCTCCAGCAAGCTTAGTGGGCCTTTGGGTGCCTTAGCAACATCCTCAGGTTTGAAAAAGGTTTCATCCACCACTGTGATGCTGGCCCCAGTGTCTCTAATGGCAGGGGTCTCCTGACCATTTACAAGTACACTGTCCTTGTAGTATTCTTTTGTGTTATCTGGTATAGAGTTATACACATCTAAATTCTGTTGTTCCCACAGACCCAGGACACTAAAGAAACACTGGCTGAGACCCAATGGGGTCTTCAGCCAATAGATGAAAGTTTCCACTTGCCATATGTACTTCTCCCTCAGGGATGAAGGCTAAGGAGGCAGTGTGGACCCCTGAAGGTTTACCCTTGCATCTGGGATCCCCTTTCACATGGTCAGTGACCCACAAGCATAACATTTTCCAAATGTTTCTGACAATTGGGGTTTCTGCTGACCTCCTCTGGTTTGGCACCAGAGGTTTCACTAGACTGACCTGGTTTCCCATGTGGCTTACCCTCTTATGTTTGTGGCCCTCTTTTGGATGGAGGTTTTAGAATTTTCTTTGTCATCTTTCTTGTGCTGTTTCCCCTCATCCTTTTTATGAGTGGCCCCAGAATCCTTGTGAGAAGCTCTTTTGGCAACCCACAAGTCAGCAGCTTTTGCTAGCTTCTTGGGATCAATCTCTTTTGAGTCAGCCAAGTGCTGTCTCAGCTCAGGAGAGCAGGCATCAAAAATAGATTCCAACAAAATAGACTTCTCATACCTTCAAAAGTAGTTACTCTGTAACCCTTAACCCAACCATCTAAGTTCTTCAAACATTCACACACCCAGGTAGCCCAAGGGTACCATCAGTCTTTTTGAGGGTCCTAAACCTCTTAAGGTACTGGGAAGGAGTTTTCCCAAATCTAGCTATCAAAGCTAGCTTCACACTTTCATACTCCAATCTTTCAAGTTCCCCCACCTCCATTACAGCATCAGTTGCAACCTGGGGGAGCCTAGACAAAAGCCAAGGAATCAACTGATTCCCTGTGAAACCTGAATCCCATAGTTATATTCAAAAGCACCCAACCAATCCAAAATATCAAGTTTTGCATCTTACATACTCACTGCTTCTTTAGGCATGCAAGGTCTCTTTGGAATGGAATACCTAGAAGACTCTGGGATAGAAACATTTTCAACAGACAATTTCTTCATCTGAAGAGCATGCTGCATTTCCAATTCCCTTATCTTGATGTCTTGATGTTTGGCTTCAGCTTGGATTTGTAATCTTTTGAACTCTAACTCAAGTCTCATTCTCTCAAGAGATACAAACTCTGGACTCAGTACTGGACCTGGTAAGGTCCCAGTGGCTAAAGGTTGAGGTGGAAGGGCTGTTTGAGGACAAGAGGGGCTCTCCTCATGAGACTCCTCTTTTACTTCTGACTCTTCTAAGACATTAGAGTTAGACTCTGAATTATCATCCTCAATATTATTATCCACATTTCCTAGGTTAGTAGGTGTAACAGGCCTACTACCTAGACTTTGATGATTCAACAATCTTGCAATAAGTTCATTTTTCTTTCATTTAACAGGGAGACTCCTGGCCTTACACATTTCTTTCAGTTGTTCTACTGTCAAAATGACCAGGGCTTCCTGACTGAAGTTATCCATATTTGCCATGTTTAAACAATTGCTATTCTAGTGGAGCTTAGCCATGTGAAGGTTTAGTTGAATAAAAGCAAAGCAAATCTTAGTGTAACAACTCTACAATCTATCCTCACCGCCTGCCACCAGTGTTAGGCAAGATTGTATGCAGTACCCATAGGGTGCACTACAACAACCCTGACCTCCTGGCAGTAGTAACCCAACCTTTGGTATAAGTCTGTACTACACAGATTGGTAGTGTGGACGAGTAGCCAGGCTTATCTCAAGAGGGGTCAATGTGAGCTGTAGGGGAGTTACACAGAGCTTCACGGTGACAGGTATTCAAGCAAACACTTACACACAGGGTTTCTTGATAAACACGTGTTAATTTATTTACCAGTCAGTTAATATAAGCATTCTTTAGAAGGGAGCACTGTAAAACACCACACAAATATACATGAAAATTACACAATCGCTTAGTTCAGAATCAGCAAATACTCATTTGGGATGGCATACAGCAGAGACCTAGACCCACAGGTGACCTCAATTGCAAGGGTGCTATTGACATTAATGTATTACTGTTGGCATTCAGAATTAGTTAAGAGCAAGTAATAAGGGGAAAAGATTATTAGGGCAAAAAAGACACCACAAATATTTCTTAAGCAGGCAAATAGTTTCAGGTCCCCCAATGAGAGACATTCAGTTAAAACGGGCTAAGCCAAAGTCAATAGGCAAGAGTCTAGATAGGCTGAAGCACTTCTTGGGAGGTAAGTAGAAAAGTCTTTGCACAATGTTTCAGAAGTCTTTGAAGAAAAAGATGAATCAATGTAGGGCCACAAGCTGATTAGACTTGTGAGGGTAGAAGATGCAAGCAACTCTACAGCAAGAGGTAAGTTCTCTTAGACTTTGTACAGTACCTTTGAAATGAAGAAAAGATGCAGCAGATGACGCCTGTTCCTGTGCAGCTCTGCCAATCTCACTTTTCCTGGGCCTAAGTCGGGGGACAAAAGGGAGGACTTTGGTTGACTCCTGCACTGCACTGGGACGGTCAAACCCCGTGACTGGCAAACTTCACTTTCAGTGGCTGTTCAGTGTTTCAGCCCTCGTGTCTACCACAAATAGCAACACTGTGGTTCCTGGCTGTCGAGATGGACTTTCCTTGCTTCTGGGGTCCTGCACTCTGTTGAGGGGGCACAGGCTCGATCTTTCCTGCTTCCTGGTAGTCCGGAGAATCTTGCCAACTTAAAAGCAATGCACACAAACTGGTGCTCCTCTCCCTGGTTCTACAGTTTCCAGCAGCAACTCTGTGGAAATTCAACCAGCTCTGCGATGGATGTCCAGGTGGCTTACTTAGGAGTTGATTGGTCCCACCAACTCAAGGGGAGAATTCATCCTTGCAGGGGTTTCTCTGTCGATGCAAACTTGGTGTTTCGGCATTGCAGCAGGGCTTCACCGGGCAAACCAATGGTTCAGGAGTTGCAGCAGGCATCCGCTTCAAGTTTTTCTTTGGTTCCTTCGTCCAGTGGTCGACTCTGCCCTCCAAGCCAAAAGACTTGCCTCTTATACACTTCGCTCCCTTTCATGCCAGCCTAGCTGTCACTCACCCAGCAGGGTGACAGTCAGCCAATCATCACAGAGTGCATTTGGGTCTCCTATGAGACTAAGCACAGGGAGTTTTGGCCACCTCCCTCACTTCCTGCCTACCCCAGACACCCTGGAGCCAGAGGCAGGCTTCCCTCATGAAGACCGGGGCCATTTTGACGAAAATGGCACCCTTGCGTGCTTTACTGCAGCTGCGAACGCAGCCCACGATAAATGCACACCATGGTAGTAAAAATGAAACCACCGCCACCAGCCATTCAGTGAGAAGCTAGACAAAGGGGATACTAGGTAACCCCTCCAGCATCCTATTGTAAGTGTGTGCTGTGTCTAGAAAGTTACACATGTAAGTAAAGTCAATTTCACTTTACTGCTCTGGGAAACAGTAGTTTATCCCAGAGAAGGTATTTAAACCTTGGGAAATCTAAGAGACTTCCCTGTGTACTGCACTAAAGGTTCTGTGTGACACGATGTAAAAGATGATGCCTATGGAGTTTGTCAGACTCCACAACCAAAAGAAACACAGTGTACAAAAATCACATTAAAACACATGAGATAGTGGGGAAAAGGGTCTCAGTCTCTCCAGGTAAAAAAAAAATTCTCCCAAACATGCAGCAACAGCTAAAGGAAAATGTAGGGATTGAAATCAACAGTGGCCAGAGATTCAGTTGAATATTGTTCATTATTGTCAATTGAGACAAGAGAAAGAAAGGAACAAGACAGAGGAAAGAAAATCAGAGGAAGCTAAATTGGTGCCGAAAAAATTATTAAAGCTAACGGGGCAATGATTGCAAAAGCTGGAGGTGAAAACTATTAACAGGAATATCAACTGCAGTTGGCGAGCGGATACATCAGTGAAAGGGAAAAAATAACTATTACCCCAGAGGGAGGGGTATGTGCCAAGGGGTAGAGGCTATGGATTTGGAGGCGGATACGCTTTAGCCGGATGAGACCACGATTTGTAGGTTTTAGAGCACTAGGAGGTTTTGGAGCAAAGTGTTGGACATGTGGAAGATGTCCCATTAATCATGGGCATGCAGGAGTGGAGGACCAATGAATGGACAATGGCAACAACCCAGTCCAAGAGGGGGATTAATGTTTCCCCTGCAATATCCTGCACAGGCACAGCAAGAACAGGGCACATTTCAGTATATGCAGCAGAAACCATTTGCACCACAAATGCAACCACAGACGCAACTACAGATGCAACTGCAGGTGCACCAGGCACCACAGTAGCATGTGCCACAGACACAGCATCTACAACAGCCACAGTAATCACTGAATCGACTACAAATACAAACACACCAATCCATAAAGTGGGACAGGAACATATTGCCAAAGACAAAAGTATCCACAACATGGGGTGTTACAGTGGTGGGAGGGAATCCCTTCACAGGATCAGGTAAAAGCATTTATCCACAATAGGAAACCCCACAGAGAAGCTTGATGTGTCTAGTGGTATGATTAACTCCCAACCTGGAGGAGGAGCCCTGGGTGGGGGCAAAAATTAGAGATAGGATGTTTTCTTTCTTGTTTGACATCGGGGCAACACACTCTTGTTTCAGGGAAGGAGGGTTTCACAAATAATGATGGACACAAAAGGGTTTTCTGGGGCTATGACACAGTTTCCATTCACAGAAGAGCTACCAAAAACAGTGGGGGGAGATACAATGGCTGCGGCATTGCTGCACTCTCGGAAAACACTGGTTAACATACTGGGAAGAGATCCGATGGCAAATTTGAACATTACAATTTCCTTCACTAAGGAAGGAATAAGATGCTCCACGCCAGGCATGTATATGCAAATGCAAGAGAGTTTTTACTGGCATTTTATGGATGGAGGGCATTGAAGGGATACGCCTAAATTCAGAATTATTTCTTTATGGGGTACAAGTGTTGTTAGGATGGCTCTGATGAAAACAACAAGCTTCTACGACTACCCACAGAGTTTTTCTTTAGAGCAGAAGTTCAGATGTGGCAGAAGTAATAACGATACATTTTGAAGCAGTCGTAGTGGAAGAAGACATACTACTGTTACATTGGACAGACGAAGAAGGTATTAGATGGGTCACAGCCATAGCACTAGTTTCAACACAGTGACTGAGCGAAATGACCGATAATAAGCTATTTGAAGATGGTGATACAGACAATGTGGTTGTTTTTGAAATATCTATTCCATATCAATAGCAAATAAAATACAGAGAAGCTACCTCAGATAATGTTATTGGCTAAGTACCGTCCTTCATGCAAGAAGAATTAGCAAATGTACCAAGTATACTATAGACTAGCAGTCCTTATGATGTAGGTCTGTTGAAAAAGAATGGAGCAGTATGAATACTATTAACAGAGGGGGCAATTTTACCCCAAGTCAAACAGTATCCCATGTCAAGAGAGGCAGATAAAGGCATTTATGAGAAAATGGACACCTTGCTGGAAAAAGGTTTTATTGTACCATCTGAATCTCATGAAACATGGTGGCATTCCCAGTGAAAAAGTAGGGTATTGGAGACTTATACAAGATGTACGCCCCTTAAACGATATTGTAGAGGCAGACGTTGTGCCCACCCCGGCTACAATTTTGTGTAGCATAATTATAATTATAAATGTTCTCTTATAACATGCTTAATACAGAGATTGGTTTCTAAGTGAGGGATCGGAACCTGTGTTGCACTGCATTGTCTTTCGTCCAAGAGCAAACACATTGCCCATGAACTATCCCCCTCACCGACCACAACACATTTTACAGAGATTGATTTAAAATGCACTTTATTTTCCTTTCCATTGTACAGAGATTCTCAATATCTCATGGTGTTTACTGACAGCAGGATCTGCTTTAACACACAGGACTCCCACAGGGATACTGTGAGTGCCCCACTGTTTTTTAACACAGTGCTGCTGATGGAGTTGGAAAACCTACAGACACCCAGAACAATTATACAGTACATTGATGGTTTGTTAGTGTGCAGCACCACACAGGAAGAGTGCAGGGCAGACTCATTAACGCTATTAACAGTATTGCCAGCAAAGAGTTATAAGGTGGGCAAGGGAAAGTTAAAATATTGCCAGGAAGAAGTGCTATGTCTAGGCCAGATAATATCAAAGGAAGGGAAGAGAGTGACACCTGACAGATCAGAGGCAATTACAAACTCACCTCATCCAGTGATAGTGAAAGACTTACAGCAATTCCTAGGGCTGTGCAATTACTGTTGGGCATGGGACTTTGACTACAGCACTTATGTTCAACCCCTTTTGAAGGGCCTGAAGGAAGCACAGACAGAGAAAAGCCCCATAATGTGGACAGACAAGATAATACATGTATTTGAGGATCTGAATGAAGAATAAGAACAGCTTCAATGCTAGGGATACCAGATTAGAAGGAGGAATTGTGTGTATTCTCCCATCCTAATGAGTACATGATGAGGGCTGTCCTCACGCAAAAAACATCATTGGGGTACAAACCTTTGGCATATTGCAGAGGGGTCTTAGATCGAGTAATAAGAGGGCATTTCCACCAGTACAGCATGCCCCATTATTAGGAAGATTACTAGATGCATTGGCATATCCCATAGCGGCTGCCGTGGTGAAGTATGCAGCCCATACAAGGGTCACATATATGGTTTCTTGCGGCAATGATGCAAAAGACACAGCAGCAAAAAGGGCAGCATATTTTCTACAGATAGCAGAAATTACAATTGCCCCACACAAATGTAAACTGAACATGAAGATAACAGAGGGCTATAATGCATTACCCTTACCAGGCTTAACATTATAAGTACTCAATAAATAAAATAACACAATTAATAGTGTTACAGAGATGCCCACCACAGACAGAGCAGGATCCATGGATAAAGAGGAGATGCTCATTATCCCCCACATAATTATTGTGGACACAGGATAGCATTGGAAAGCCTGTGGTGCCACTGGTGCTGCTTATATTAGTACTATAGCAGCTGCACTATCCAGCACACACAACCAGAGAGTGTATTGCAGCAGATATTTCAGAATTCTGGTTTGTCCCAAACCTGCATGAGAACGTTGTGAACTTTATGATCAATCTTGCCATGTGCCAGCAATATACTGCTGGACATACCTTGAGAATTGTGAGAGAAGGAATACCCCGCCCAAAAGGGCCTTTATGGCATTTGCACATTGACTACATTGATATGCTCAAAAATTGTAATGCACACCAATACATGATTGTGGTGATGTGTATTTGTTCATGCTTTATAGAAACAGGTCCTTGTACCCAAGCAGACGCCAAATTGGCAGCTAAAATCCTCAAACAAGAGGTGTTTCCCCAATGGGGGGTGTGCAAAGTGCTGAGGCCATGCTTGAATCCAAGAAAGAATAACTGCTGTTTAGGCAGAAGGAGGGCAGGCAGAAAAACAGAAGGACAGGGATCACCAGTTGGAACTGGCCAAGCTTCTGGTTTCAAATGGCTCCAAGGCATCTGGACATGGGTCTGGGTCCTCCTCTCATCCAAGGTTTCCTAAAGATCTGCTCAGTGTATTTGATGAGAAGAATGACATTATGGACCGGTTGAATGCATTTGAGTATGTATGTGAAGTCCGAGAGGTTGTGAATGCTGACAAGATTTAATGGTTACTCAGTAGACTACCCCCTTCTGGCTGTAGTGCTATTATGGAGATGTCAAAATCTGAAAGAGTAGACTTTGCAAAATTGAAGCAGACTCTAATCTTAGAGTTTGGGAAGACTCTTGTCCAGTACTTTAAGAGGTTTAGAGAGTACAAATAGAAAGAAGGTAATACTTGGGTGTCATATCTTACTGATCCCTTGAAGAACTTGACTGGCTGGGTTGAAGGCTATAAGGTATCCACCTTTTAGGATATGATATATCTTGTCATGCTTGAACATATTTATGCATCTTGTTCCCCTGTGCTTAAGCAGCACTTGGCAGATTCAAAGGAGATAGATCGTAAGAAACTGGCCATAGCAGCAGATTTGCGGGTGTCACATAGAGTGTCCCATAAGGACAAGACTCATCCTGGAAAACATGAGGAGGAGAAAAAGTCCAAAGATAAAGAGGGTGGGGGATCTGATAAAACCTCCTCCCGAAAGGGCCACAAAAAGAAATTCAAGGGTAAGTCCCAAGAGAATGTACAGGGTAGTGGAAGTTATCCTTCCAAGCAGAACTCTGGTTATAATAAGCATCCCTAGGTCCCAAGATCTAGTGGATCTTGTGTGGCCTGTGGAGCAAATGGCCATGTGAAGGGAGTCCCAGATGTAAGGTCAAAACTGTGGGGGTCCACTCTGTGAGTCTGGCCTTCCCCTCCTATGAGGGGGAAGAGATCACTGGGGTATCCTTCTCCTCAGTGTACTTCCCCAGTGGGATAGAATATGAGGTGATCTTAGTTTCCATGGGTTATAGGAGCCTAAAGTCTGAGAGGCTTATGCTAGCATTCCAGATAACGCCACACACTGCTTTAAGGACAGTGTGCTGATCAATGGAGTAGACACTCCTGTACTTGGGGATAGTGGGGCCAGCAGAACATTAGTGGATTCTACCTGGTAGACACAGATGAACTTGCCAGAGCTCCTTTGATGGCCACTAAGTTGGCTGATGTCCCCCCTCTCAAGTTCGCAGTAACCCCTATCAATCAATCTATCAATGGCACTATGGTCAGGATTCCAGTGAGCATTCAGGGGCGAGTCCCACGCAAGGTCATGCTGGGGAATGATCTCAGAGACTTGGGTCTTGTAGGTGACACAGCAGAGAGACCATGCACAAGGTCGCAGACACAGTCTGCACTGGCCAAGTGCAATGACAAGGCCAAGCCAAAGGGGAAACCCAAGCTTAAAGGAGTCAAGAAAGACAGACAACGGAAAGAGAATATCTCCCCCTACTCACCTACCACTGAAATGGAAGTAGTTGGTCAAACACCTGAACCTGACAAGGAGGAGGTGTTGCCTGAAATTCTCAATCCACATGACCATCCTGAACTCCAGAGTTTGTTGGTGGAAGGTGGTCCTGATAGGGTTGAGTTCAGTAAGGGCCAATTTGAGTGCCAATCTTTGGAAGGCCTAAGGAGGCAGGCTTGCTCCCAGCTTTAGGATGAACCTCCCAGGAAGCACAGGATTTATTGGGAAGGTGGGCTCCACTGCAGTGAACCGACAGAGTCTACAGAAGGACACCATAGGAGGTTGGTAGTTCCCCTTGCTGTAAGACTGTTCCTTTTGCAGCACATGAAGTCCCCCTTGCTGGGTCACCTTGGCATCAAGAGAACCAAGCAAATGTTATCCATGTACTTCTGCTGACCCAAGATGGTGGTGCCACATGCCAATTATCTGGGAAAAGTGCCCAACAATCCAAGCTCATTTGGAACCACTCCCAGTTGTAGGGGTACCATTTGAGAGAATAGGGATTGACATAGTTGGTCCCCTTGACCCCCAAACATCCTCAGGCAATAGATTTATATTTGCGCTGGCCGACCATGCCACCAGGTATCCTGAGGCCATCCCATTGAAGACTGTGACTGCCAAGTCAGTTGCAATAGCTTTACTTTGCATATTTACTAGGGTTGGTGTCCCTAAAGATGTTATGTCTGATAGGGGCAGCCACTTTATGTCAACGTATATGCAGTAATCAAAAAAGAAGGCACAGTCCCAAATTTTTTGTTCACGGGGGAGAAATTCTCAAACGGGACCCAATAGTAGGGAAAACAAAAGTGCCGAAAGGCACAGAGAATTAATTACCCCTCACTACTCTAACTCTAGAGATACAAAGAGATCCAAATATTAAAGTCACATAGACCTAAACCAGACAAAACATCACTACCATTAAACATGTAGGACTAGACAAAGAAAGGCATTCACCCAGAGAAAATACTAGAAAATACTTTTAATCATGTAAATATTAAAAAACAGAATCAATTCCTACATCAAGGTATCAAAGAGATACCAAGGAGCTAAAAAGACATAAAATACACATATGAATACAAAAATGTGTCAAACAATGACCCTATTTTAGAACAAATTCATAAGCTATATTGTCAATCTTTAGACATTAGCTAAATTGTTATGCATGTATTAATGTCATTCCCCTGTCTGAATTTGTAGATTCACGACGTTCCATCCACATCATATAAAAGACCAAGTGTGAAGAAATCATATGTCCTGAAGATGGCCACAATACTTATTTCGGAATGGACATTTGAGGAAATGTCCAATTTTTGTGTAGGCCGAAACATGTCGACAACGTATACGTATATGCAGGTCATGTGGAAGGAATGTGGAGTTACCTATACTTTTTCATCAGCATACCACCCACAAACCAATGTGTACCAATGTGTAACGCTCACCTGGCTCCCACGGAGGCGCTGGTCTGGTCTGGGTTGCTGTGGCCTCTTCAAGCGTGATGCGCAGAATTCGGACCATCGATTGACCATCGATTGAACAGGACCCCCAAATCTTGCTTGTCGGGCCCGTAGGATTATCCTTCTGCAGATGAGAAAGGGTATTAACTGTCTGCCGAATAATGTGCTTGCTCCCCCCTTGCCCCCTTTGTTCTTCTCTGATTCCTCCAAAACCCCCGGTTTAGGCTCACCTTATGGTTTGGAAGGATGAACTCTCCATCCTGCTTCTGGTGCAGGGGCGCGCGTTCGTCCAGTTACTTCACTGGTTTTCAGAATGGCGCTGGCACATCCACTTGACTTTTCTGAGCAATACGCCATAAGTATGAAGATGCAAACAATTCAAGTGTGAGCATCCTTTTATGTTGTCTTTTCTGTCCTTTATTTCAGGTGCAGAACAAAGGCGATGCGTTGAGGGGTTAAATTGCCGGTGGTAAAATCAGGTGAGTTAGTGATGAGGGCGACCCCTCTAAATGTCTTTATAATTCCCCAATAATGTCTTTTGTCCTTTCCCCATAGGGGCCGGGGTGCGGTACCTGCCAAAGATGCAGCGCCGACCCGAGATGTGGAATGATTCACCAAGAAAAGCCGGTAAGTAATATGGCTGAAAATGTCCTTTCCCCTTAGGGGCCGGGGTGCGGTACCTGCCAAAGATGCAGCGCCGACCCGAGATGTGGAATGGTTCACCAAGAAAAGCCGGTAAGTAATATGGCTGAAAATTCGGCTTTCCTCTTGTGTTCCCTTGCTCACCTTTTGTCTCTTCTTCTCTCCCCTAGGTGCAGAGATGTGGCGACCTGTGCTGAGAGCCGCGATGGAGCCGGGCGGCGTCTCGGGAACAGGTGAATGAAGCGCAGCGCTGCAGCGAGCAACGCAGTGCTTTTAAATGGAAGTCTTCCTTCAGGAATGCTGGCGTGAAGATTCCGGATGCAGGTAAGAAGGTTGAATAAGTTCTTGGTTTTCACCTTTCTCTTCTCTTATTCTCTTACAGATGTTCCAGGTTCGAGGCGGGCGTGGCTGGAGTCCAGGTGCAGGAGCAGACACGGTGAGCGTTCAGCTGCTGGGATGCAGAACAACGCGAAGCACGTGTGGCTGTCCGGGCGTGGCTTAAATAGCTTTGGAAGAAGTGAGTATTCTTCCACAGCCCCACCCAAGTAACAAAATAGTTCCATCAGAAAAATAGTTCCTCCTAAGCCTCATTTGGCTTGGTTCTTCATGCAGCATGGTCTGCATCAGGTGAGTGTGCAGCATGGTCTGCTTCAGGTAAGTGCACCAAACACTTCCCCTTATGAGCCTGGCGCTTATGGCGCCAGGACTGATGTACAACATGAGCCTGGCGCCAACGGCGCCAGGACAGAGTCCAAAGAGCCCCTATAAAGGGCCGCTGGGCTTTTACCCGGGGCGTGATGCCTGCTCCCGGGGTGCTGGGCCTGGCTGGTGCTCCGGGGGTAGCATCATGACAGCACTCCCCCCCAAGGCCCCCCCAAGGTCTTTCCCCAGGAGGTTTCGGTTGTTCGGGAAATTCGGATGGAACCTTTTTTACTAGCTGAGGTGCATGTACGTGGTCGCTGGTTCCCAAGATCTTTCCTGAGGGCCGTACCCCTTCCAATCAATTAGATAGAAAGTTTTGATTTTGAGATTTTAGAGTCCAAAATGTTCTTCACCTCGAATTCAGGCTCCCCATCTATCTGGACTGGTTCTGGTGGCTTTATTAATCTGGTTCCTGGTTGCACTGGTTTCAAAGCGACACATGAAAAACGGGATGAATCCGCATGTTAGCTGGTAGATCTAGCTTGACTGCCACTGGGTTAATTATAGCTTTGATCGAGTAAGGGCCTAAATACCTTGGATTAAAAGTCGAGGTCCCTTGAGCGATAAGCGTTTGGTAGCCAACCATACTGATCCCCTATTTGGTATGGAGGCGCCTCCTTTCGATGCAGATCCGCATTCTTTTTGTATTTCCCTTTCGCATGTTGTAAGTGTGCAGTAGCATCCTTGAAGGCTTGAGTAATCGTAGAATGCAAATGGTCCACTGCGGGCATTTCAAGGCTCAAAGGTGAGTCCAAGTCTGAAGTACGAGGGTGATGTCCATATAAGGTATAAAAGGGGCTCTGACCAGTTCCAGAGTGTATCGAGTTATTGTATGCATATTCAGCCACCCATAAAATATCCTTCCAATTACCCTCCGATTGGTGCAACATACATCGTAGATATTGTTCAAGGGTCTGGTTCGTTCTCTCCGTTTGACCATCGGTCTGTGGGTGGTGGCTGGTTGAGAGTCTTACGTCGATTTGTGCCAGTTGACAACACTTTTTCCAAAAATGAGAAATAAACTGGCTTCCCCGATCGGAGGTTAGTATGGACGGGAATCCATGCAGACGGATGATATTTTCTAGGAATTCCTTGGCAAGAACAAAAGCTGAAGGTAATCCTTTCAACGGAATAAAATGGGCCATTTTGGAAAATAAATCCACCACAACCAGAATAGTATTGTATCCATTACAAGAGGGCAGGTCCGTGATAAAATCTAGTGACAAGGTGTGCCAAGGTGCTGGTGGAATGTCTAAGGGTTGAAGAAGACCGGCGGGTTTTGTTTTTTGCCTTTGTTTTGGGCGCAAACTCCACAGGACATCACGAAAGATTTAATATCCTTTCGCCAGGACGGCCACCAGAATTGTCGTTTAATTTTTTCCTCTGTTTTGGCAATGCCAGGATCCTTCCATCAGAGTATTGTATGACGGGAAATAACCAGTTCTTGCAATTCCTTTCTGGCAAAAATAAACGTCCTTGGAAGTAAGGTAAGCCATCGTTGATGAAAAGGCAGATCCCCTCTTGATCCAATCCTGCAAGGCTGAAGAGTCCAGGAATACTTTTACCGTGCTTGAATGTCTTCAAGGTTTGTAAAGTGGTTATCCCCAAGATTCTTTGTTTGGGAATTATCGGCACAGGTTCTGAGTTTGTGTCCATTTCTCCCATTCCAATTCGAGATAGCGCGTCCGCTTTGCCATTCTTACAGCCGGGACGGTAGGTGATTACAAAATCGAACTCAGCAAAGAATAAAGCCCATCGGAGCTGTCGTGAAGACTGAGCATTGGCAGTTTTTAAATATTGTAAAATTTCTGTGGTCCGTAATTACGGTGATGGTGTGTCTTGCACCGAGAAGATAGTGACGCCAAGCCTTGAAAGCGTGATTAATAGCCAATAGTTCTTTGTCGGTAATTGCATAATTTATCTCCGGCGGAGAACTTTCTGGACCAAAATGCTACGGGGTGCAGTTGGTTGGTTTCGGGGTCTCTTTGAGACAGGACAGCTCCCATGGCTAAGCTGGATGCGTCGGTTTCGACTATATATGGGAGATCAGGACGCGGGTGTTTCAAAATAGGTGCGGACGTAAATTTAGCTTTTAATTCCTGAAAGGCCTGTTCAGCTTCCTCGGTCCATTCAAAATGTTTATTCTTCCGCAAGAGTGCAGTGATGGGTTGCACCACCCGTGAAAATTCCGGGATAAACCTGCGATAAAAATTGGCAAAACCAAGCATGCTTTGGACACCTTTCACCGAACTAGGTGATGGCCATTTGAGGATGGCATCCACTTTCCGTGAGTCCATTCGGACCCCTTTAGGTGTCAGGATGAATCCAAGAAACTCAACCTCGGTGGTATGGAAAACGCATTTTTCCAGCTTTGCAAATAGTTTGTGCTGGCGCAATTTCTCAAGGACGGCCCTGACCTGTTTTCTGTGATCAGATTCCGAAGAGGAGTACACCAGAATGTCATCGATATACACGACAACACAGACATCGATGAGTTCCCGAAGGACATCATTCATGAAGAATTGGAAGGCAGCAGGCACGTTGCACAACCCGAAAGGCATCACCTGGTATTCGAATAGTCCATATTTTGTACGGAAGGCCGTTTTCCATTCGTCGCCTTCTTTTACTCGTACCAGATGATAAGCACCCCGGAGATCTAACTTGGTGTATATGCAAGCGTCCTTCACCTGGTCAAGGAGTTCAGGGATCAAAGGCAGACGGTAACGATTTTTAACAGTTATCTGGTTCAATGCGCGGTAATCGATACATGTTCTAAGGTCGCCTTCTTTTTTTGGCACGAAGAACAAAGCCGAGGATGCCGGAGACTTTGACGGGCGAATGAAACCATTGGCTAGGTATTGGTCTAAATATTGTCTCAAATGCAGATTCTCCGGTTCAGTAAGGCATAAATCCTGCTACAAGGGGGTTGTGCACCGAGCACCAGATCGATTTGGCAATCGTACGATCTGTGGAGGTAACGTGTTGGCCTGTTCCTTTTGGAAGACGTCCTGAAAGTCTTGGTATTCCGGAGGTAGTTGCATGGAGACAGAGGTTACTGATGCTAGACTGATCTTCAGATTTTCTGGGTAGCAGGTTCGTGCACACTCCGGGAAAGGTTATTCTCTTCGCTCGCCAATCAATTTGAGGATTATGTGTCTCTAACCAAGGGATTCCGAGAATAACCTGAAACTGTGAGCCTTGATTACATCAAACACAACTGCCTCCCGATGGCCGTCCGGACCTACAAGTGTCACCTCAGCTGTGGAATGTGTTACCGGTCCCGAGGCAATTTCGGTTCCATCAACTGTGGTGATGACATCTTTGCTGGTTTCAAGACGCAGGGGAAGGTTAATCCTGGAGACCAATTCACGACCCACGTAGTTTCCTATAGCCCCACTATCGATGTATGCCTTTATTGCATGCAACCGCTTAGGCTGTTCCGGATCTATGAGGACCATTGGCACAGTGAAATGCGAGGCTGAGAGTTCGTTTTCAAGCTCGGCAAGCGGACCCCTACGCTTGTCGGGCGGGGTCGTTTCCCGATACAGAGGTTTCATGGATTTTATCAGCGGCTCCTACCACCTTCCTGGGCGGCCTTGCCGGGCAATCTCGTAGAAAGTGTCCAGAGGATTCACAATAAAGACATAAGTGCATCTGCCGTCTTCTTTCACGTTCCTTTTGCGTTAAAGGTCCTTTAACTCCTCCGATTTGCATTGGCTCAGAGGCTTCAGCTCCCCTGAGGTTAGCGTGGGTCATGACTAACACCCGGGTCTCAAACTTGGACCGATCAGCTTTTCTGTTTTGCAGTCTGTGATCCAATTGGACCACTAAATCTATATATTCTGAGCATTCTTGGGGCGGATTTACAACTTGGGCCAGGACATATTTAAGTTCTCCGCGTAGACCTCGATAAAATAACGTGATTCTTTTATCTTCTGGCCACCCAGTTTCCGCAATTAGTCTATTAAAGGTTGCAATGTAGGAAAGGAGGTCTTGATTGCCCTGTCGCAGAGATAGAAGTTCGTCATCTAGAGCCTGCCCTGGGAGTGACGAGCAAATAACCTTTCCATGCTTGCTTGAAATCCTTGAAAATCATGAAGAATCGGGTCATCTTGAGTTACCAGAGGAACTGACCAATCGGCAGCACTGCCGCTGAGATATGACAATACAAAGGCTACCTTGGTCTGGTCATTAGGAAGGCCCCAGGTCTGCACAGGAAATGCAAACAACACTGATTCATGAATACGGCGAATCGTTCGGGGTCCACAGCAAAGCGTTCGGGTGGGGCCAGCGGCATGTTTCCAGGTAGATTTATCTGCACCGGGTTACTGGAAACACGGAGCGGGGTTCCCTCCGAACCGGGTAAAGGGTTTGTCCAGCTTGACCTTGCAAAAGCTGTCTAGCCAGGTCATCAGCTCTTTCCTTTGTCACAATCACTTCCTTCCTGAGAGCATTAGTTTCTTGACGAGCGGGGTGTACTTTGGCCCGTAATTCCCCCAGTAGTTGGGCCAACTGGTCAGTCTTGGAAGTTTCCATAGCACCTGGGTTGGAATTTGTAGGAAAGCTTCGCGTTCTGTAACGCTCACCTGGCTCCCACGGAGGCGCTGGTCTGGTCTGGGTTGCTGTGGCCTCTTCAAGCGTGATGCGCAGAATTCGGACCACCGATTGAACAAGACCCCCAAATCTTGCTTGTCGGGCCCGCAGGATTATCCTTCTGCAGATGAGAAAGGCGATTAACTGTCTGCCGAATAGTGTGCTTGCTTCCCCCATCCCCCCTTCGTTCTTCTCTGATTCCTCCAAAACCCCCGGTTTAGGCTCACCTTATGGTTTGGAAGGATGAACTCTCCATCCTGCTTCTGGTGCAGGGGTGCGCGTTCGTCCAGTTACTTCACTGGTTTTCAGAATGGCGCTGGCACGTCCACTTGACTTTTCTGAGCAATACGCCGTAAATATGAAGATGCAAAAGTTCAAGTGTGAGCCTCCTTTTATGTTGTCTTTTCTGTCCTTTATTTCAGGTTCAGAACAAAGGCGATGCGTTGAGGGGTTAAATTGCCGGTGGTAAAATCAGGTGAGTTAGTGATGAGGGCGACCCCTCTAAATGTCTTTATAATTCCCCAATAATGTCTTTTGTCCTTTCCCCATAGGGGCCAGGGTGCGGTACCTGCCAAAGATGCGGCGCCAACCCAAGATGTGGAATGATTCACCAAGAAAAGCCGGTAAGTAATATGGCTGAAAATGTCCTTTCCCCTTAGGGGCCGGGGTGCAGTACCTGCCAAAGATGCGGCGCCGACCCGAGATGTGGAATGGTTCACCAAGAAAAGCCGGTAAGTAATATGGCTGAAAATTCGGCTTTCCTCTTGTGTTCCCTTGCTCACCTTTTGTCTCTTCTTCTCTCCCCTAAGTGCAGAGATGTGGCGACTGGTTCTGAGAGCCGCGATGGAGCCGGGCGGTGTCTCGGGAACAGGTGAATGAAGCGCGGCGCTGCAGCGAGCAACGCAGTGCTTTTAAATGGAAGTCTTCCTTCAGGAATGCTGGCGTGAAGATTCCGGATGCAGGTAAGAAGGTTGAATAAGTTCTTGGTTTTCACCTTTCTCTTCTCTTATTCCCTTACAGATGTTCCAGGTTCGAGGCGGGCGTAGCTGGAGTCCAGGTGCAGGAGCAGACACGGTGAGCGTTCAGCTGCTGGGATGCAGAACAACGCGAAGCACGTGTGGCTGTCCGGGCGTGGCTTAAATAGCTTTGGAAGAAGTTCCAGGTGAGTATTCTCCCACAGCCCCACCCAAGTAACAAAATAGTTCCATCAGAAAAATAGTTCCTCCTAAGCCTCATTTGGCTTGGTTCTTCATGCAGCATGGTCTGCATCAGGTGAGTGTGCAGCATGGTCTGCTTCAGGTAAGTGCACCAAACACTTCCCCTTATGAGCCTGGCGCTTATGGCGCCAGGACTGATGTCCAACATGAGCCTGGCGCCAACGGCGCCAGGACAGAGTCCAAAGAGCCCCTATAAAGGGCCGCTGGGCTTTTACCCGGGGGCGTGATGCCTGCTCCCGGGGGTGCTGGGCCTGGCCTGGTGCTCCGGGGGTAGGCATCATGACACAATGGTCTAGTTGAGTGGTTTAACAGAACCCTTAAAAGCAAGGAGAAAATGGGACCTCGTATTACCATGCTTACTGTTTGCCTACAGAAGTACCTCAGGAGGATGTTGGCTTCAGCCTCTTGAGGCATCTTTTTCATCACCCTGTGAGGGGACCCTTGGCTACAGTCAATGAGGGGTGGGAAATGCCTACTCCCCCTATCACTACCAATGTAGTGGACTATGTGCTGGGGGCTCAGAAAAAGGAATGGTACTCCTGATGGGTCAGGCTAGTGACAAGTTGAAAGCTGGGCAAGCTTCCCTGATAAACTTTCCACCAGGCCAGCAAGTCCAGATCATGAATCCTATAATGCCTAGAGCTTTGCAGGACAAATGGTCAGGCCCTTACACAGTGGTGGAGCCACTGTGTGAGGTTAACTGTTTAGTGGACCTTGGAAGAGCTGGTCAAGCTCCAACAGTGTTCCATGTAAATAGGTTGAAGGCTTTCATCCCAAGAGTTGAAATAGCTGCACTGCTGTTGGCTTCAGATGTAGAGGAGGAGGAGTCAGAATCTCTCCCTGATCTGTTCCAGAGCAGCCCTTCAGATAACGCCATTGTGGGTGTCAAAGTGGTCCCTCGTCTGACTTCTGTTCAACAGACTGAGGTGAGAAGTTTACTGAGGCAATTCTCCCCCTAACTTTGCCTAGCTCCTGGTTTGACACCTTGGTGCAAACATGGCATTGACACAGGAGATAGTGTACCTACTAAAAGTAGGGGATACAGAATGGCAGACAAAGTAAGGTTTTACATCAAGACAGAGGTCAACAATATATTAGATCTTGGGGTGATTGAACCCTCCCGTAGTCCTTGGTCCAGTCCTGTGGTTTTGGTTCCAAAAGCAGGTTCCTCTGAGCTGAGGTTCTGTGTGGATTACAGGGTTCTGAATACTATCACCAAGACAGATTCCCACCCCTTGCCTAGAATTGAAGAGCTAGTGGATGCTTTGGTTGCTTCCATATACCTCAGCACATTTGACCTCACTGCGGGCTATTGGCAAATAGCCCTTGCAGAAAATGCCAAGGAGAAGACAGAATTCTCAACTCAAGAGGGACTTTACCAGATCAGGGTAATTCCTTTTGGATTGAAGAATGTACCCGCCACTTTTCAGAGGCTTGTGAATCATGCCCTTAATGGGTTGGATGAATTCTGTCTAGCATATCTGGATGAAATCGCAGTTTTCAGTACCACCTGGGAGGATCAAGTAAAACACCTCCGAATAGTGTTGAAGGCTCTTCAAAAGGCTCACTTGACCATAAAGGTCAGTAAGTGCCAAATTGGACAATGTTCAGTGGTCTACCTTGCACATAAAGTAGGTGGAGGGAGGATACAGCCTCTTCCCAGTAAAGTGCAAGCAGTACAAGACTGGCCTACCCCCACTTAGAGACCAAAGTTAGATCCCTTTTAGGACTCACAGCGTACTACAGAAATATTATAGCAGACTATGGCACTGTAGCCGCCCTCTGACTTCTCTCACAACTCCAAAGAAACCATAGAATGTATCTTGGTTTTGGACCCCTGATTACCAAATACCTTTTATTGTGCAGACAGTTGCCCCTAACACTGGATAGGAGCTGTTCTATCACAAGTCGATGAGAAGGGTAAGGAACACCCTAATGGATTAATTACTCACCACCTTAAGGGCAGAGAGCTCAGGTGGTCCAAAGTAGTGAAAGAATGTTTCTCTGTTGTGTGGGCCCTAATGAAGCTGAGGCCCTACCTTTATGGGACCCACTTCACAGTGCAACTTGACCATAATCCCTTAAAGTGGCTAATGAACATGAAGGGAGAGAATTATAAGTTGCTCAGATGGTCCATTAGCCTGCAAAGTTTTGATTTCACTATTGAGCATAAGCAAAATCTCCAACATAGCAATGCTGATGGGTTGCCCAGAATATTTAACCGACCTGAACATGAGACTCATCCAGGGGTGGATTAATTCCCCCTGTCCTTGGAATGGGAAGGGCGAGAGTTTGGAAAGTTTCCCATGTTTGTAAACCCCACCAAATATTTGCTGTTGTCTGACAAGCCTAGACTGACTTTTACCAGTGGAGCAGAACCTTCTGCTGCACTCTGTTGAGCTTTCGATCACTTCGTTATGGGGAAACTGACATGCCCTTAAAGACAGTCAGTAATGGGAGACCTTGTTTCCCTTAGTCCTTTCCAATGTTGCAATTTCTTTGCAACATGTTGCAAGTGCACAGAGTACCTTAAAGTACAGTGCACTTGGGTCTTCCTTTCATTTCCAAAGGGCCTAGACTCCCTCAAAGGATTTTTTGGAAGAAGGGCAGATGTGCCTTGGACAGGGCTGGTGGCAGCTTTTATATATCTTTAACCCTTTCTTGACATGCAAACCGCATTTACCGCAGTTGGCACAGGAAGTTGGCCTGGCTCCAAAATTGCCATGCCACGAGGCTCCTTGTCCAGTTTTTTGGCCATCTTTCCCTTTTGCCTTCCCCAGGTCGAGCAGACCTGGGTCAGTCCTTATTTGGTCATGCATTCTCCTACGAAAAACGCCAAGCTTTCACGGGCTTCTGCATGCCTTGTGTGTGTGCCTCCAGGATTCAGGCTGGACTGTTTAGTTCCAATTCACATCCTGGGTGCCAGAGAGTCTGGTTTGCCAGGGAATGACTGGGACCACTGTGGTCCGTGATTGGTCCACATCTGGTGGGCCTGTATGTGAGCAGATCTCCCATGGGTCCTATTCATTTTGGCGCAAAGAATATTCTGGATAAGAGAAGGCTTCAAACACCCAGACCAGGTTGATCTCTTGAGTTCTCACTGAACCTATGATAGGATACAAGTATCCCGAAACTAAGAAGCCGAGTCGAGGAACCCTGGTGACCTACTGGAAGGTTTGGCACCCTGAGCCCGCTGTTGTCCCGCAGAACCCCTCTGCATCTGATCGAACTAGAAGGTCTGCAAAGGTGCTTCGACCCATTTGAATAGTTGGAACAACTATTTACGGCACCTTAATCTTAGCCTGCAAGTGTGCCTCTTTGGAAGTGTTCCTGAAACTTGGTAGATTGTAAGCACTGGGTCCAAGGCACTCTCCTGCCGGATTTCATAAACATAGACGCCTTAGGTCTAGAATTAGGTGAGTACACCCGAACCCGAGGGCACGCGGTCACTGTGTTGCCCAGCCGTGATGATGAACTTCGCAGGTGCATTGCTGCTGTGCCCCTCTGTGCCCTGAATCCTACTGCAGTCTGGATCCTGTATTCAGGAGCAGAGAAATCGCCACTGACCTTTCATGGAATCTTAGCTGTAACTCAGGCGCTGAAAGCTGTAGAGCCGCTCAATTGCTGCATTTGAACATGCATCTGAAGTGGAATCAACTGCCGAAGTTTGGTCCGGAGTGCACCGGGAGTTGGTGAGTAGTTGCAACCTTTACCGGTGGCCCCTAGTTCATCCATCCATTTTTATGCATACGTGTCCCTTGAGGGCCACTCACCTTTCCACAGGTAGCCTGTACTATTGTTCCATTCCCAACTCCTGGAACGTGTTCTGCCCTTTTGGGGAGACCCTCCTTGAATAGTGGGAACCTGTTCTTCATCACCTCACCCAACTTCCTGAGTTGCTACAGCCTCTGGAAGAGACACTGTTTTCGCTCCACCGCACCATCACGTGCACCAGCAGCCGAAAGTACCTTTGAGCACTAGGCTCCACTCTTTTTAGGGTCTGGACCGCCTCTTACTTAGGGATTGATCGATGAAGAACTGCCTAAAGTATATTTGCACTGTTTGCTCCCTTTTCTCATAGGTTGTGGACCCATGCAGTGCACTATTCCTTTAGGCCACTTGGTAACTGTATGTATGTTTCATAGTAGTGTTGTATTGGTTTGAGTATTACTGTTGATATTTGCTTTTGTTTGATTTCAAAGGCCTTGAATAAATGTATATGTATTTTTGATATATATATATATATATAAATATCTGTCTGGGAGTGATTTGTAGTGTCCTTTACTGTTTGTGCTCATTGTCGTCTTTCAGTCACCCTCTCCCCTCCTGAGACCTAGTCTTGACCGCCGCAAATGCTACCTTGATTGGTCTGGCTTGTCCCGAAGGTTATCCTGTTCCAAGAAACTAGGCTGGTCTTCTGAACCTCTGCCCACCAGGTCAGAGTTCACAAATCCATCTTAACATGGGGCATCTGGAATAACTGTGCCATTTGCAGACTGGATGTCCGAAGGCAAAAATCCAGTAGCCGCAGAGGGTCGTCCACTGTTGCCCCATAAGGTAACACAATTGCAGCAGGGAGTTATTATCTACATCTCCAAAAGAGGTGTTCAAGGTAGCACCCATTGATAACACACCCATTTACTTGTTCATCTTAGTCTCAATAACCGCTAGCTATGTAGTTGTTCGTATCACTTTTGCACTTTTACATTTGAAGTAGTTATTTGACCTGCGCACAGGCCAGGAGTCTCTTGCACTTGGACCTGATCACAGTTGCGCAGATCTTACTGGGGATCAGCAGACGCAGAACTTTTGTACCGGTT
This sequence comes from Ambystoma mexicanum, assembly GCA_002915635.3. NCBI lineage: Eukaryota > Metazoa > Chordata > Amphibia > Caudata > Ambystomatidae > Ambystoma > Ambystoma mexicanum. The sequence continues at coordinate 26,182 of PGSH02013209.1, forward strand.
TGCCTTGCCATAAGGCTTACTTTTACTTTTACATAAATTGTAAGTCCTTTGTTTTGCAAGGCACTTTTCCTGGCATGATGCGCTGGCTCACAGATGTCTTGAACTGACTGCTTTCCCTCCCAACAGCCAACCCCTCAGTCAGTAATAGATCTGTACTTCTTACTGCTTTCTCCCGTGTGAGCTCACTCTTTCCTCGTGAGGGGAGGGACAGGGGCGGCGTCCTGCGAAGTCTGGAGCTCACGGAGCTCACTGGGAATACTGAAAACACACTCCCCACACTACGCAATGCTCTGCATTGGGATATAAAGTTTAACACATACGTCGGGTGCTGTAGAAGTAAAACGATTAAAAAGACTATTGGTCAGGTCGCAGCAGGGTCGGACTGGGACAAGAAATAGGCCCGGACATCCAAAAAAAGTGGCCACCCCTCACGTCAAAAAAGTGTCCCACTCCTCGCTTCAAAAAAGTGTCCCACCCCGCGCCTTTAAAAAAGTGGCCCTCAAACCATCATCTGACCGTGAATCACATCAATTCACGACTTTACAGAAAATGCTACTTATGGAGGGTTTGTGTATCTGTTACATTACAACACAACTCATAAAATAACATAACGTTGCATACAGTTCTGTGACAGGGTCCACAGCTCCTAGGTGCAGGAGTGGCATGAACACGACCTTTCACCCCTTGACAAAACAGGAAGTGGCATCAAATAGCATTGTTCCCAAGTACACTACGAAAAATATGGCTATGATTTCACTAATGTGATATACATTTCATACAAGAATGGATCACCATATGTATCATTAACATCAGTGTGTATAGATCCATATTGTCAAATTACTGTGAAAGCAAGCAGATGTCCAAGGCCAAACGATAATATGTTGTTATTGTATATAACTTACGCTCTTTTTTATAGAACAAATATGCATACAATATCACTGAACCTGTGTTGGTACTCATTTATCAACCTCAGAAGGATGAAAAGCTGAGATGATTCGAACCTGCAACCTGCAGATCACACACTCTTTGCAGCAGCGAGCGCTCAACCCACTGAGCTATCATATCGGCTATAGTAAAATGAGCAAAGGTCTTGATATTCTGAGGCACCAACAGGCAGAATTAGCCCAAGACTAATCTATACACGATTTGTTCCACTGATAAGAGAAATGGAGTGGTGGATTGAGACTTCAGGAGCAATGTCATTGTCCTGCTTAACAATGGATCTGACCAATGCCCTGTAGAAAGGGCAACCCAACCCCCAATTGCTGGCCTGTGTCACCACACATCCAGCACACAACAGGTGTAACTATACACACGGAAATGGCCCCGGTTTCCATATGGTATCTGCATCCAATAACAAAACAAACAATAAATGTGCTTGCTAGAAATGTGAATAGCAGGTGGCATTGATGAACTTCCTTACGGAATATGCCTCTTTTTTCATGTGCAAAAAACAAAGAAGTGGGTATTTAGTTGCGACTCGAGCATCACCACTCGCAATAAAATCCATGAAGGCTGAAATGCATGCGCATTTGCTGCACAGAGGATTTGGAGACAGATGCATACTTTTCCACTGCACCCAGCTCCGTGCTGAAAAGGCACGAAAGTCCCTCGATTCATAAAGTACCCCTCCGCCTGGATCAAAATAAGCGGCTGTAAGCCTATTTATGAGCTGCCCTTCTGACAACAGCATTAAGCAAATAAGCACACATTATTTGTGATGCCAACTATCGCTTAAGAACAGTTATTAAATGCAATCATTTTCAACAATATCCAACAGAAAGCACTGCAGTGGAGGTAGGCCTGGCACGTTGTATAGATTTTTGTGGTGTGAATATGAGTGCTCATAAAATCAATGTAAATCAGTATTGGTACCCACACAAATTTCTGCCAATGCCCTACATTCTGACTTAGAGCACTATCACGAGGGCCCATGTACAGCTTCTGAAATGCACCGCACTCCTGAACTGAACCTATGCTATTTCAGCACTGAAAATTACACACAGTCCTCAGAACAATGACACAGCTAATATGTATGTGAATAAGCGCAACACAAAACGCTGCCAATGCACCTCAATGCTGCCTGGCATTACGTCCTGCTATTCCAATACTAGGACCTGCACAGAGCTGTGTGAATACACCTCTGCTGTGATCCGCAGGCTACAGCACCCCCACTAATCCAGTACTGGGACCCGGACCACACAATCACCTGTCAGTGCACCTCAAACCTGACCTTTAGGACATATGTCATCAGGCTCTATTCCACTCCCGGTATATAATACACCAGTCCACTTTTGTCTTCTCTTTGCATTCTGTTATTCGCAGTCCTTGATTTTAGGGCGACTACAGGTTCCAAATTGCAAAGTAAAAACATGCATGCCAACATTATCCATTACATGTGGTCGATACTAGCCTGGTCTTGTTTCAACCTTGATTCTGGGATTTGTAAGGAGGGAGGGCGCCTGTCTACAAGTCCACAAATGCAAAGTTAAAACCGAGCGGACTAGCATCTCCTGAATGGAATATTTAATGTTTGCACATATGTAAACACTTGCAATAGAATTACAACTTCTGTATGGAATGGTACATATTGTCATGTTTGCTTCTATACATCCATTCTAGGACAAAGACTACACACAGCACTGCCAGTGCCCCTCAATCCAAACCTGCAATCGGCCTTCTGATTCCTATTAGGAAAACAACCTCCAATTGAATGAGACGGTAACATGCATTGGATGTGAAAGCAGCAGAAACAAACAGGACTTGAAAATATGATTTTTCGTCTTCTTCCCTGCTGTTAGATTTTTTGTTTGAATGTATGTTAGAAACAATCCTTCCCCAATGTACGGCTCTATGGTCCTGCCCCTCCCACAACAACACACGCATACACACGTGCTTAGGCCGCTACCTCCCACACTGCGCTGCCCCTTACCTGTCACAGAAGGAGGGCTCTAACGGGGATAAACCCTTAGACCTCCTGCACTCACATACCCCCACGGTCAACGTCAGAGGTCTGCTCTCTGCTCGGAAACAGAGAACCCCAGTCTAGTAAAACTCAATTTAGAACGGAAGGGAAAACAGAGACAATACGCACAGTCTCGCTTTCACTTCCCCTTTTCGTGATTGTGAACAGAAATTTAGAGCAGGGAAGGGGGAACAGAGGCGGCGGCGTGGAAGTTGGCGGGGTAGAAGTGCGAGGGGGATTCATCCTATGAACCACAGAGAAATGGAGGGGGGTTTACACTGAAGGGACTTGACAGTGACACAGGCTGTGCAGTGAGAGGGGTTATTATTATAGGCGGTGAGGCACGCAGTTGCGAGCAGTTGAAGGATGTGTTTCTTTTTTACAAAATACTGGGAGCAGGCCGGGCTGACCTCGGCCCGACCTGCTCCCAGTGTATTGTAAAAAAGTAACACTTCCTTCACTTGCAAAGTGGCGGTTGGCACCATGGTATCTTGTGCCGACTCACTGCCTGCAGGGCCTGATCATGCAGAGCAGATCAGAGTAGGCAGGGCCTGCAGGCAGCCCTGAGCCAGCGCGTGACCGGTCCAGGCATGGGCTTCAAACTAGCCCCTTGCCCGATGCCTGCCTCCAAATGATTTCGTCCCAGCCATGGGCTGATGGGTCTATCCGACCCTGTTTATATGTCATGCCAAATAATTGTAGTATTTCATGTGAATACTAAAACCACATTTTTATAACAATGATAATATAAAAAAGCCCCATAATAAAAATAAATGGCCCGTCAGGAAAATACTGGCCCCCATGTCCCAAAGGTCATTGGCCAGTGACCGATGGACCGATACGGCCAGTCCAACCCTGGGTCGCAGTCCTCCAAACACTGAAAGCAAACTCCCCACACTCCACAACATTCTGCGTCGGGCTATGAGGTTTTAACAGGTATGTCGGCTGCTGTAGAATTAAAAATTGTAAAAAGACTCTTGATCAGGTCGCAGTCCTCCAAACACTGAAAACACACTCCCCAAAATGAAGAAAAGGGTATTTAACAGGATCCATTCCCCACACTTAATGCAATGCCCCCATTTCTTTTAAAACATTTCACATACAACCAATGTTGACAATGTGGCATGTGTTAGGCATGGAGAGGGGGTTCAAGAGACTCTGAGGCCAGTATGAGCTGTTTCTAGGCAAAATAACCCTATGAGGCAACTTTTAGGGGAGCCCACAAAGTCTCTACCCTCACAAACCTTCTCAGCAGAATCACTCCAATAATAAGGGCCACGTGACAAGGCCATGTGAGGAGGAACCAAGTAATAAAAAGCATGAGGCGGATTTGCGTTTCATAAACTGAGCCCACAAGATACGGTCAAACCTACAGTGATATTATAGGTAAGACACAAATGGCCCAGGAGCACAAAGATGGGACTGCGTATACACCGAACAGGACAACAGACCCCCTATCTGTGAAGCATGGACCATAGAAGGAGCTCTCATGGAGCCAAAAGCTGATGCAGGAGAGTGCTGAAGGGCCTTGGCATTATCATGTGGCCTCCATGGCAGTGCCACCTGATCCCAAGGGAGCACATTAATGCTTTCAGCCCATGGCGCCCTAGCAGGAGCATAGACTCTGAGACCAGGACAAACATAAGAGCCCAGATTAATAAGGGAACATGCACACTAATCCCAGACACCAGGGAAAAATCAGTGCTACCTTACTGGTACAAAAAGAGGCAGAGGTGACACAGTGTTATGGTAGCTAGGATGATGTTTCAAAAATGAGAGAGCAGCAAGGGACAGGTTGGAGAAGGATAAGTAACAGAGAGAGGAGGAGGCAAAATAGGGCAAGATCAAAAGGTGATTAGAGGAAAAGAGTGTCAGATTGTTGCAAGAGGGATGAGAGAAAGAGGCAGATGCGGACAGAGGTGATTCTGTTTTGTGTCCTGCAGGGAAATGAACTTGCTCATTGCCCTCTGGTGCCAATATTCCAGGTTTCGGTTAGAGAGAGAGGCAGTTATACCATAATAAACCTTCTGTGGGTGAAAAACCAAGACACTTAGGAAGGTGAAACCTTAGACTCGCTATTGCTTGAGCTGAGTCTGCAGTGGGTTCCTGTTGTGCTAAGACACCCTTGCCTTGTGGTCCTGAAGAATAGCTGCAGCCTGAAAATTGGCTTAGGACAGGCGGGAAAAAGCCAGTCAACTGCACAGAAGGCGTGTCTACTGGTGAGACTTTGCCACACATTAACCCCAGGAAGCTATTCAATTATTAGAGCTCTAAAGAAGTGCTATGGGGGACTTAAAACTCCCTGTGACAGTGTGTGACTGTGAAAGCTTACGTAAACCTGGACTCATAAAGGACTCATAAAATGATGTCCTATTTAGAGCAGTATACATTAGGATAATCCAATTGTTTTATATTCACCCTATAAATCTGCAGTTTTGTACTGAGCTATATGCCTCTCGTGTTCTAGTTTTCTCCCACTGATGAATTGTGCCATTGGTGTGGTGTAGTTTTAGTTGAAGACGTGTTGAATTTGTTCACGGCTGCTAGACATGGATTGGTGCGCTTTTCATGGGTTCGGCGCGGAATGCAAACCTGCAAATACATTTCCACAATGGTTTGATTTCCACACATCATTGTATTAGAAGTAGAGACCCATGTTTTGCAAGTCGAAACACTTACCCCAAGTGTCTTTGGTTCTCCTTCAATGAACCGCTTTAGAAAATATGGAGTTTGGCAGAAGCCTGTCCTCTGCTGGATAGAGTTGACAGTAACAGCAGGGATGTACTGGGTCACCACATACATCCCATTACCTACTGGTGTTGCCATGGTGAATAAGCAGCTGTAAAGGAAATTGGAGAGTTTGGTGAAATGCATTTCACAACTGATGGAGGTATTACAGTAGCAATATGGGTAAATAAAAAAAAGTTCTATAGAAGGCCTAATTTCAATTACTAGACACTGATACAGTCTTTACATAGTAAGGAACTTGGCGAAGCAAGAAGCAGTTACTGCGATGAAGGCCTAATGTAGGACGACTGCAAACATCAGATGTGAGACCATCTTTCAGTAAGAAACTCTTTACACTACAAAAATGTAGTGCAGTACGCCCACAGACTGCCCGTGTAGCATACTCAGAGAACTCAGATTGGACAACATCAATAGAAAAACATTTACACTTCTTCACCTTAGTGTGGTATGTTCACAGACCTCATGGGTGAAAACATCTGTCAGTAACAAACCATTTGCTGGGTGATATCAAAGTGTAGTATGACTGCAGACATTAGGGATGAGAGCCTTTCTTAGGAAAAATAAAAAGCAGAAGACACAAGTGTAGCGTAACATGTTTTGGAAGGGGCTTAAATTACTCCAAGGACCCTCACTGGGATGAGGACCTGGACCAACCAGTGGTACTGACTAGCGAGTGCCTTCACAAACTTAACAAAAAATGAAAAAGAGGTAAGTTGATAAATGTTCCAGCGTTCTCGATCAACAGTGTGGATTGCATATCTAACGTGCAAACCTCAACAATAGGGATGATATGATATGTTATTTATAACGTGCTTAAAACCCAGAGATTTCTAAGCATGGACCCGGGTTGTGGTGCTCTGTGTCGTCTTGCTTCCAAGGCAAGCATGTTGCCCCTGAGCTATCCTCCTGAAACAAAGGATGCCTGGAGAAGGGGCAGAAGTGGACTGAGCGACGGGAGACCTCATTGCACACATTATGATACAATGAGCAATGAAGAACCAATGCAAAATAACTGTAGCAGATTAAATATTTTCAGAATGAAACAATGTAATGAGAGACTTAATGGGCTTACACAAATCATCACAGATCCATTACTGACACTAGGGATGCCAGTCTGAACTTAGTTTTAGTATAAATGAATTGTCAGAGAATTCTTAAAATTCTAGATAAAGTGGCACACAGCCAAATCCAACTATACCTTGAAACAAACTCCATCCTAGGTACCAGACAGTCAGGTTTCCGCAAAGGCCACGGAACAGAGACTGCTCTGCTGGACCTTAAAAACCAAATAACTAAGATACTGGACACAGGTAAACCCGCCCTTCTACTTCTCCTTGACCTCTCAGCGGTGTTCGACCTAGTGGACCACAAGACCCTCACCTTCACACCTCTCCCACTCTGCACATTTCTCAGACCAAGCCACCTCCTGGATAACATCCTTTCTAGAAGGGAGGGCCATGAAAGTCTTTTCAAATACATCCAACGCAACACCATCCATAATACACTGCAGTGTCCCACAAGGCTCATGTACAGCACCTACGCTGTACACCCTATTCACAAAGCCCCTTTTCAACAAAATGGATCACTTGGGATTGCCTGCACCAACTATGCAGACGACACCCAAGTGCTCCTCCCACTAACTGGCTCATACCACACAGACACCCTGGCTCTAAAACATATATACGCCACCATTCAAGCCTGGATGGCCTCTAACGGCCTATGTCTTAACGGGGATAAGACTGAAATCCTGATCCTCGGCCAAAAATCCACACTTACCAGGCTAGATAGTCTCTATGCCAATTTCAACATTGACAACTGCACTATCCCAGTCCTATTTTCTGTGAAAACGCTAGGGGTCTACATTGATGCAACCTTGTCTATGGACAAACAAGTCAGTGCCATTTTCTCTGCATCCGCACTAAGCACCAAATTCATCAACGCCATCAAACCATTCCTCACCAAAGAAAACTGTCTATCAATATCAAGAGCTACCATAGGCGCTAAACTTGACTATTGTAACGCACTCCTAGCTGGCACCTCAGAAAAAAAACCTAAACAAACTTCAGGTCACTCAAAATAACACCCTGAGAGCAGCGTTAAGCATCTCCAAAAGGGACCACATCTCACATGCAAGACAATCTGTTCATTGGCTCCCTGTCAAAGAACGCATCACCTTCAAGGTTCTGACTACTAGCCACAAATGTATCTATTACACTGCACCATCATATCTCGCAGATACTATTCTCAGACCAACCTCATCCAGACCTACCAGACTTTGCTACACCAACCAACTCACTGTACCACGTATCAATAAGACTACAGTGGGAGGGCGGGGTTTCCCCTACATAGCACCCAGACTCTGGAACAATCTCCCCCACGCTCTAAGAGCAGAATGCTCCCTCCCAGCGTTTAGAAAAAAAACTCAAAACCTCTCTCTTTAACTAAACTTCCTCCACATACAGCCAAACATACACACATTGCTAATGTTGTTATTGTCTAAACCTGCTTGCTTGTATGCCTCTATGTTGTGACTAAGTCACGCTATTTCTGTAACCAGCGCTATTTCTGTAACCAGTGCCACGATGCCTCAGGGCTGATTCTGTGCGCTTAACAAATACGAATAATAAATAAATAAATAAGAGAACAATGTAAGGTGATGCAAATAAGATACCAGATGACAAAATATCATGCAACATCAACAACAAGGCAGAATCATATGCAAGGTAAATGTAAATGACACACAGCAAGGCAGAGTAATAGCAGTGTACTGTGACAAGGGCAAGATTATGTGAATGTTGTTTTTAGTGCATGCCCTTGTGTTCTTGTACATCGATTGGGGAAATGCCCTCCTGATGTGGCTCCCAGCTGCTCACTTGGCTCCCCAAAAAGCAGTCAACCACACTGCAGCACGTCTTATTACAGGTGCATGGAAATTTGACTGAATCACCCCATCCTATACAAACTATATGGCTTCCTATCCAGGGTAGGATACTTTTCAAGACTGCATGCATCATTTAAAAAGCAGTCAAGAGTAACACACCAGCATACCTGGCAGCTTAGCTCCACATATCGGGTGGTACATGCTCCTTGCGCAGCAAATCCATCAACCGGCTTAAATCACAGCTCTTCTGCAAAGAGGGGACCAGCAAACAATCCTTCTCTTGTCACACACCCACCTCTGGAATTCTATCCAGATGTCAGCTTGGAAGGACCCCACTATTCTCTAATTTCGCAAATTCATCAAAACATGGCTTTTTAAACAACACCTGACCAAGGACTACTTGCAATTGATGCACATACCGGCACACAGAGCTCAACTCACAGTACTGCGCTACTGTCAAAAGATGCCAGCCCAAACACTGTCTACCCACACTCTGTAAAGTGCTCCCCTGCTCCAAAGATGGGTTTGTGCTTTACAGAATAAAATAACACAAATTAAAAAAATAGATTTTACACAGTCCAATGTGAAACATCTTTAAATCAAGTGGAACCTGTGGAGGTGAAATAATTGAAGGCAGTTCAAAATATGCGGGGATGTTCTAAATATAGAGGCAACCAAAATGATTCAAATGGAATAATGTACACTTTACTTTAACAGGGACAGTGAATCATCTTTCTTTGATAAAGCCACACGCAATGGACCTGGTGTCACTGCTCACTATAAACTGTGTTATTTATTTTACAAGGAAAACGTCACTTATTTACATTGGGCCTCATTAGGAGTGTTGCGGTAAGGCAACAACGGCGCTGGTAGTGCTACCAGCGCTGTTGTTACCTTGCCGCAACATTCCGAGTATGCTCGCGGGTGCTACTCTAAAATGCCTGGTCAGACAAGGCGTGCAGAGCAGCATCCGTGAGCAGTACAGATGGCAGCAACGGCCCTGTTATTAACGGGACCGTTGTTACCATCCTCCCCATTCCCATTGAGCCCTATGGGGGCTCAAATGGGAAAGGGGACGTACCAGGTCTGGGTCCCGCGAAAGGGAACTTACCAGGCCCTCCAACGTCTGAATGGCCCGGTAAGTCCCCTTTTGCGGACCCGGACCGGGACCCGAGTTTGGGGGTAGCCATGCCCTTATTAAGGGCATGGCTACCTCCAAACTCGTAATGAGGCCCATTGTCTTTTGAGGACATATAGGAATTATCTAAATAGTACTTAAGGGGTAGATGCTGGCTGGATGAGGGGCTAAGGAACTCTAGGCAAGTAGGACCAGGAGTTAATTTAGGGTGGAAAGTTAGACAGGAGCTGACCTCTACCGCCTGTCCTTCCTGCGGAATGGGAAAAGAATTTACTGTGGCCCGAGCAATCGGGAGACTGTTTCTTTCTCTTCTGGTCTGTGGACACCAAAGCATGAAAAGTACAGCAAAGGGTAAAATTGGCAACCTTCCTACTCCTTACATTCACTAGGGCTGGAGGTCATTGGTTCACATGATAGGCAGCAGATGCAATATCGCTGACCTTTTCTCTCCCTCCTCTCTGGTTCTTAGGTTTTGGAGCTGAAGGATAAAAGGAAAGACAGTCTCAGTCGGAGGTGTGCTTCAGCTAAGCAGGTGACACAGCTACCTGGCTGACTACCCACAACAGCAATTTGCAGTTAGAATAGGACTGGCATCAGGGCCTCAGGGGAAGGCCTAGCTCAGAGCACAGGGTGCAGAAACATGCTCCCCTGCAATGGAACCTATGAAGCACAAGGTGACACAGCAACAGGCTCCTCTAGAAGGGGCATAAATAGGTGTGCCAATCCAGGCCATGGCTCAGCTTTGTAACTCTTTGAGAACATACCAAGGACAGGTGTTTGGGGGTTTCAGAAATGATGTACCATGCTGAGTCAGCGCAATCTTTCAGACTGCAAACCTGTCAACAGGCTTTCTGTAATCTGGCCATCCTGGAGACATATGAGCTTCCAACCGCTGGTTGGTTCACGCCCTGTTCCTAGTGATGACACTTTAAGTAGGCTACCTTCCTTACACAACTTCTATTGCAATAGTATGTTTGCATACCTTTGACATCAGACTATTACTAAGTAAACTAGTTAGAACATAAGAGTGTAGTGTAGTATGTCCACAGACAACCAGGATGAGAGCATCTCACAGAAAACTTACATTCAAAATGTCTTAAAAACAATTTGCAGCATGATACTCAAGTGTAGTATGCCAGTAGACCTCAGAAAGAAAAGGTTTAATTTGAGTGGTGATATATGGGATGGCGTTTAGCCAAAGGTCTGAGGTGCATATGCTTCATGAAGTCTTGCTTAGTTCCGTGGCGTGTTGTGCCGATCGGCCCAAACCGAACGAGATACCTTCCCCATAGAGCTTCAGTGGAGACGTGCCCGCAGCTATGCAGATACCTTTTTGTGTGGAATTCTGACCCAGGAATGAGCTAGATGTCAGTGGAACAAATGAGTTCTGACTAAGAAGTCTAAAGAACACAAGAAGACCAAATGGTCGCTACATAACAGACTGTTGATATACGAAAATTAACCCCTGAAGAATTTCCTAGAATGGTGTAAATTGATATAGGAAAGAAACAAGTTGGGTAGTGTGGATTGTAGAATGAGAGGATGTATGGATGACATGAGTATGAATGAGTAGAACATCGAATTTGGGGACTCTCGAGCACCCAGTGAAGATATTAGAGGACATAAAAACATAATAAGAACTGAAAAGTCTGTCCTCGATTGATGAATAAATTGATAGCAAGAATAGGTATTAGACAACAGAGTGTTATGTAGGTCCTTCTTCGTGGTCAATCAGGCCAAAAATAGAGATAAATGTGCAATAACTGATCATAGATATAAGTGTAAAAATGTATATTAGAGAAACATATGAATGCATTTTTAGTGATGTTTTTATTGAGAGTAAATAAATTGATATTTTGATAACAAACTGTTTGGAATAAGTATGTTGTGATATAATGGATTAAACAGCATGCATAATTGAGTCAGAAAAAGGTACTGTAGAAGCAAGGGACCCTTTAAGCATTAGTGTGGTTTATTCTAGTTTTTCTATATGTTGAGGGTTGTCTTAAAGAGGTCCAGAAAAATATTCCCTCTAGTCTCTCAAAGTGTTATATATGATCGGCACAACACACCACGGCACTAAGCAAAGACTTCATGAAGCAAATGTGCCTAACCAGGTAGTGATCCTCAGACCTTTGGCTAAACGCTGTCCCATATATCAGCACTCAAGTTAAACCTAGCCTTGATAAAGACCTGCTAATGGTCGAAACACATGTCGGCACTCTTGGTGAACAATAAATCAAAATGGCATGAAGAAAAACTAACATGTGGACTATACCTACTGCGCATTCCAGTGAATAAAGGGAATACACACCAAGTAAACACAAGCGCCACACTAGTAGAAACAACAAAAACAAACTTGCATAAACCTATACCTTGAGCACCAAGAGCGCGGGCCCTATGGTTTCTACTAACAGGCTGCTTGTACTACTGGACCAGAAAGAACACAAGGAGTAAGGCGCGGCAACCACCAGTTCCTAGGGCTCTCAGTTCTTCTTGGACAATAAAGTGTACCCCCTGCCTATTTACACCATACAATGTCAACCTGTGTCAGCCTGTGAATATTGTGTGCCTCCACCAGAACCTTCCCTTTCTAAAAGTGTATTTGAATCCCCAAGTTCTATGCTTCTGTTTGGGGCACTGCGGTTAAAATGTAAGTGCAGTGCGGTAAAAAGGTGCAAACATATCAGTTTAGGAATAGCCCACTAAAAGGGAAAGGGCCTTCGTTGGCAGCCACACAGTTCTATGCACTAGACTGGAGAATGCCCTAAATAATTGTGTTTCAAGCAGATAACATCTAGGCGATAAAGTAGGTTACAGTAAGTATACAGGGTTTAACATTTGACAGAGGCGTTGTAAACAGGCCTCAGAGCATGCTTTTCACTGGGAATAAATTCACATTTTATCAACTTGCTTAGTGGCCGCACATTTCAAATTACACGCTCTCCGGATCATAAGGTAAGAAATAAACAGCTGTTGATACTTTCGAGGTCAGGATGCAAAGCTCATGGGTGCTGTAGAAAGGCAGTGAATGCCCAATAATTTTATAATTCACCATACTAGTCTATGAAACTGGTCTACTGACGTGTTCAAAATGTCCCATGGTGGTTTGAAATTGCCCCTTTGCACATGTGAGCCTGGGAAGAGGTTCGAAGATGCAACATTAAAACGTTAACTGGTCAGTGGTTCAAGGCTCCTGCAGTGTCATGATTGGTTGTATTCTTATAAGGATCGGATGGAGATGACCAGTGGCAGATGAATAAAGATCCATTGGTCATCTCAAGTGCACTACGATGTTCGAATTGTGGGTTGGATTGTGACGTCACAGAGGTTGTTGAGGGTGGTGTGGCAAGGAATGCAGGACCCAATCATTGCAGGATAATGTATGTCCCACTATAGGGGAATTACCTACTCTACTAATTACCCTCACTTGGAGGACTAACGTAATGTGGTTTGATGCTACTTAGTTTGTATGGTTATAAAAATGTTTGTTTTGGGGTGTACCTTTGACAGAGCCTTTCATGCAGTTGTTTTCTGCATTGTGTGTGAATTGTGCTTTCCCAGCTGTGCCTGGGCCCAGCATAAATTATGTTATTTTTTGCTTGGTGTACACTACCTTTTGGATTACTTTTGTAATTTCTGTTGGTAAGTGCCTAGACAACCCGCTGTACATTTTGGTGGCCCATACAGGGAGATTCAGCTTTACACCCAGATGTGTAAATTCTAGCCGTGCTCGCAGAGGAGTACAGGACAGCGTTTTCAGACCAGTCCTAAGCGTTCAACACAGAGAAGGCCGTGCAGACGTGGAGTTTGAGAAGATCTGCCTGGTTGAAATGCTCCCTGCGCTCGGAAGGGGGTACTGGCATTTAAAAGACGATTCCATGGTCCAGAAGACTCAAGAATCCCTTGAAGAAGGATATGTGAGTGTACCCGTGCATAAACACGCAGGGGGAGGGATTATTTATATGGTATATAGGATGCAGCAGGAATCCCACTGGCCATAGGGGAAATCAAGAGTTTATTGGCAGTTTTGATAGGGGAACAAAGTGACAATATATATGATGGGGCACCATTTTAACATTTATCGAGCACACATGTGGAAAGCTCTGAGAGAGCTGTATCCAGATATGTCAGCTATGACGTCAATATTAGCATGTAAAATGAAACCACATGAGGACCCGGCAGAGTACATACAAACAATAAAAGAGATGTGGACGTAAGGGAATAAACAGTCATGGAATGATAAGATACCTTTATTCTATCACATTCTAGTAAGGGGGCTCCCTGTAGATGTGCAGTGTTCCCTAGAGAAAGTAGTATGGATAGAAGCAAAAGGATGACCGAGATACAGGCAACAATTGTACATTTTCTAAAAAGAAAGCAGGAAAAAAATAAAGAGGCAGTAAACAACATGGTAAAAGCGGAAAACAAATGAGTGCAGAAAAAACTGCCCAAAATAAGCATGGAAGAGGCAGTGCTCATGGGCCAAGTTATCGTTCCACCTGTCCAAAGGGGGGGTTTCCAGTATCAGCGGTAGCGCAGCAAGGAGGATATACACAGACTCCATATAACACACAATGGGGATCACAGCAGATGCAACAGCAGCCCACATTTATGAAATGCAGGAGGAATAAATACATGAAAGGGGAAATATCAGACAGGGAGAGGATATTATCCAAGGGGAAAGGGATTTGGATTTAGGGGAATGGGGCCCCGGTTCGGAGGTCAGTGTTTTGCTTGCAGAAATTTTGGTCACTATGCCCGAACATACCCATTCATTCAGCAAACAGGACAGCAAGGAGGAGTGCAGCAGCAGCATCCATTTATGTAGACGTCCACACAACCTCAACAGATGCAAATGATACCATAACAGCAGATGCAATTGCAACCTACACAGACACAGGTTGTACCAACACAGGGACAAGTACCAGCACAAGGAGGAATGATAGCTGGAATGCAAGGTGCAGTAAGCATACTGCAAGCACCAGCAAGAGAAGGCAACAATATTGGGATGAAATGAGGTACCCCATTACACTGATGTCACAATGGTTGGTGGAAATGCATTCACATCCTTCCTCGACATATTTTCCGAATAGGGGTATCCACGGGAAGTGCAAGTGTTTCCAGTCCTAGCAGTAATTGAAGACCCCAAAGAGGAGCCAGAGGTAACAATTCAAATAGGACAGAGGGACTTTTAGTTTAGTTTAGTTTAGTTTACACATTTATATAGAGTGGCTGTGGACCCGTAGGCATTAGGGCGCGGGACATAACATAAACCTAAAAAAAAGAGCTGACGAGTAAACAGAGAGCTAGGCCATCATTTAAAGGAACAACAGAGTTTTCAAATTCTTCTTAAAGGATTCCAAATCAGGTTGAGCTCTGAGATCGAGAGGAAGGTTGTTCCAGGCTTTTGGGGCTAATAAGTAGAAGGCTCAATTTTTCTGCCTTTTTGGTTCTACTTCTGGGAATGCTCAGAAGGTTTAGGTTATTGGATCTCAAGGATCGACTTTGCATTTTTTCCGTGATTAATATCCTTAGATAGTCAGGCATAGAGCCATTGACGCACTTATAGGTAATCACCAATAGTCGGTATTCTACTCTGGCTTCAACCGGGAGCGAGTGCAGGCCCCTTCTGGCAGCAGAGACGTGGTTGCGACGCTTGAACCATGACACGACCCGAACAGCGCCATTCTGAATGACTTGAAGACTATTCATTTCTGATTTGTATGGCCAGGCAATAGGCTACAACAATAGTCGAATTTTGCTCTAATAATCGCACAGGCGATAGTTTCCGCATTACCTTGGCTAATGAAATGGCTGAGATGGGCTAGAAGTTTTATATAAAAATGCTGCACTGGAAACCAGGCTGCTCGCATGGGCCTTCATGGATAATTGTTGATCTAAAACTACCCCCAGAGTTTTAACTTTTTAAAGGGGGGTTATCGTAACCTCACCAAGAAGAAATCTAGTGTATGGCATGCCCAATTTATACACTAAGGGAGACGAGGCCACAAGCAAAAGTTCTGTCTTGCTCTTGTTCAGAGCGAGATTGTTTTGCGGGATCCAATTCTTGATGATTAGATAGGCACGATTAAATTCTTCCTCGTCAACTGAATGGGTACCCACCATGGGGACGACACATTGAGTATCGTCTGCGTAATGTGTGAACATGATCCCCTCTTGGTCAAGCAGGGCAAAGAAAGGGACCATGAACACGTTGTATAAATAGGGGGACAAGCAGGTACCCTGTGGTACGCCAAATTCGATGGAAGTAGGGGAGGCTTCTGCTTCCCCCAAAAAAACTCTGCTAATGTGGTTATTCAGAAATGAAGCGATCCATTGTGTAGCCATGGGAGGAAAATTAGCTACTGCCTTCAACCTGTCGACCAGAGTAGAATGTCTGACCAGGTCAAAGGTAGCAGAGAGGTCCAGAAGTATAAACATGGACGCAAGACCCTTGTCCATCCATTCCATGAGTCTAGATTTAAGTTCTAAAAGAGCAGTTTCTGTACCAAAACCGACTCAAAAACCTGACTGGCGAGGATTAAGTACAGGAAATGTTTTGAGAAGTTTAGGAAACTTATCGTAAGCTACCCTATCTAGAATTTTTTAAAAGATACAGCGTATTGGGGATCGGCCTGTAATTAAGGCGGTCTTCAGGACAGAGGCCGGGTTTTTTTATGATATGGGTAACCCATGCTTGTTTAAGAATTGTAGGTACAGAGCCTTCCAAGAGAGAAGCATTAACAAATTTACAAATGGCCATCAAGAGAGTCGGTGGACAGGTTTTAATAATAAGTGCAGAGCAAGGATCTCATTTGCAAGAAGTGGTTTTAAGGCTCTTCACTATACTGGAAATTTCATCTTCCGTGATGGGGTGGAAGTTAAATTGAGAAAAAGAGGAATTTCTTCTAAAGGGATCAGCCTCTTTAAGGGGTGTAAACTGCTCCAATTTCCTGCCAGTCAAATCAGATTTAATGATTTTTAATTTGTTTGCCATGGCATCCTGTATACCCAGGCACCATGCTGAATCTTTCACAACTGACACGACATCAGGGGAACCTATATTCTCTTGTTCTTTGAGAATTTTAAAAATTCTTTGGATTCAGATTGGGCCTTTAGAATCCTTGTATTATGGGACTTTTTCTTTGCCTCAATGATAACTGGTTTATATGTTTTGGCTGCTTTTTTATAGTTGGCCAAAGAATTGGGTGCAGGGCTGGATTTCCAGGTATGGAATAGTTTCAAGGTGCAGGATTTGAGTATTTTCAGTTCGGATGTATACCAAGATTTATTTCTCAAACCCTCCCCCATTCTTCTGTTTATTAAAGGGGCCACGATTTCTGTAATTTTTTCCATATTGGATAAGAGGGCATTAGCCATCTCTGAGGATCCTTCCTGAGCTGTGAATGAAATTGAAGAGTGCATTAGAGGTTCAACTTCATCATGAGAGATCAATTTAAGATTTCTGCTAAGAGAATTATATGTCCTCTTAGATTTCGTTTTGAAAGGAAAATCGGCCTGCATAGAAAAATGTATAAATGAGTAGTCAGACCACGGGCAGGATAGGACATCCAAGACATTCATGAAAGAGATCCAGTTCAAAGTGTGTCCTAAAATATGTAAAGAGGTGCAAATAAGTTGTTCAAAACCAACGTTACTCATAGTAAGTTCCCGACCTTTGGCTATTGAGTCACTTTTATCTCATAGATACTGGGGAAACTAGATCATGTATAAAAGAAAGGAGATTGCCACTATAGAACAATAAATTGGACACAAGCCTTTTCGGGGACTATTCAATCAGTTCCTCCAACAAAAGATGTACCACTAACAATAGGGATGCAAAATTTTGTAGCACCTTTATTGTATCCGAAATACACACTTATCAACATATTACGAAGAGATTTGTTAAGCAAATTGAATGCTACAATTTCATTTTCAGAGAAAGGGACGGTGTGTACCACATCCAGGATGTACCCAGCCAGGGTGGCAGTATTGATATAAGCGTACTATGCACAAAGCACATTGAGAAGGATACACACGCACACAGAGATGTTCTTATATGGAGTGCAAGTACTGCTAGGATGGGTCCCACGGATACAGGGAAAGGTCTTTTGACTGTCAATGAATTTGTATTCAGACCACCGTGCCCTTCAATCATCACACCAGGCACACACACACTGCTATACCTAGAGGAAGAGTATTGAGAAAAGATATGGTTATACTGGTTGCTTCAAATGACGATAACATGGAGTGGCAATCAATACTTTGTATCAACCCCACATTAACACTAACAGGAGTAACAGACACAGAGTTGTTCGCTACAAAAGATGAAGAGGAGGAAGAGATAGTGATTTAGTTGTGCATACCCTCTCCAGTACAGATAAAGGAAAGAGCAGTGGCCCAGATGACACAATTGGTGAAAAAAGAGAGAAAATACATCCAGGAGGATTTTAGAAAAAGTTCCAAAAAAATCTATGGACCAATGGACCAAATGATGTGGGAATATTCACCATGGTTGTGGTGAATTGTGGCATTGTTAAGTCGTAAATGAAACTGCATGCTTGTGGACATCACTCTTTCCTGGCACCTTACCCGCAGGACTAGACAACACATACACACATTGTAAATCCTGGCCCCTAATCTTGTGAGAGATCTATACCTAGACACACCCAGATGTGGGGTTCATGCATGCTTAGATGAAATGCTTCTGTCTGAACATGGAATTATCACACTCTTATGCTGTCTCGACTAAGGACTTGGTGATGCAGCTGCCCTTTGGTATCAGCTGTGATTCAAGAATGCTGCAGAGCCCATCATTGAACTCAGGACAAGTGCACCCTAGCCTGTTGACCCATGCAAATCATTTATCTTTATCTGCTATTTTCCAACATAACAATGGGTTACGAATTTGAGAAAGTGTGGCAAGAGAGAAATAAGGGGGAATGGTAGAAGAGACAAAAACAAGGAGGGTAGAAGGATGAGGGGAGTTAACAAGAAAGATGGCAGGGGGGACAGGAAGAAAACAATGTGCGAGAGGAAGGAAAGGAGGAGAGGAAAGATGCCCATGAAAGAAAGGGGGGAGAATGGAAGGGGAAGCAAGAAACAAGGAAGGAACAAAAGAAAAAAGATAGAAGAAAATCAAGAGAAAGGAAGGGAGGGACGGATAAGGGATTGATGGATGATTGAAGGGAAGAAGGAAGGAACTGCTTGCTCCTCCTAGCTTACTCTCAGTAATATAGACCAGCAGGTTGAGGGCTCGCTGGCACTGCTGCAATCTATGCATGATCTGCAGGTAGGATCTACTTCGGTTGGGAATGATTATATGTAAATATGTGCTATGCACAGTGATTTGGCAAATGCGCTATTTAAACATATCATTATCAAATGCCAGGGCCATGGAAAAGGAATGTTATCACTCGTTTTCTCAAGTGTTTACACGAAACATGACATGCAGCAAACACCATTAACCGTCCATAAGTAGCATTTTCTGTAAAGTTGTGAATTGACATGATTCACGGATGTGGGTTTGAGGGGCACTTTTTTTTTAGGTGTCCGGGCCCATTTCTTGTCCCAGTCCGACCCTGCATGGAATGTCATGGTGGTGGGTTCTTCAGGCTGGGATTGATCATTGATGATATATTGCTAGTCTATCATTGCATTGTGTTCCTTTTTTATCTCATCCTTTGCACACACTCATCCTTAAGAGGCAGAAATGCTGTTTCTTGGTATACAGAGCCACAGTCAGTGAGTTGAGGGAAAGTAAGTAGACTTTGACGGAGACGGTGAGTATTGTGTACTGTGTTCTGAAGCAATGATGACCTCTAACAAATGTGGAACACTCTGCACTGCAGAATCCATGCAAAGGTCATGAGGTGCCAACACCAGAGAGGACCATCAGGGGCATGCTTCACGTACACAGAGATGATTCTGAAGTTGTGACAAGTGTGCATGCCACTCTGTGAAGAACCTGTCTATAAACATCACAGTTCAAGACACGCTAGCCACATATTACATCAACTGATGCAAAGATATCTAAACAGGTTGAAGTGGGAGAATGGAAAAACAGGCTCCCGTCCTTCCCCTCTCGCGCCTGGCCTAAAGGATCACGGCCCAGACACCTGCCACGAGAAGAGTTTGCCCATCTACCAGACGACCAAATACCCTGGTACAGGAACATACGGATGTGTCCATCTGCCTGCCCAGCAGCCGCCCAGCCCATGCCGATACCTGCGGCACGGATCAACTAGACTAAAAACTACACGTCGTTAGAGATGCCATGACGACCTAGCCAACGGTCAGCACACCTGTGCCAATATACACAATGGACGCTCCCGCACCAATCTACACGAAGAATATACTCAGTGCTATGACGTAGGCGACAGACATACTCACGGACGTGCATCTTTATTATTTTCCACATAAGCTCTCAAAATGCAGAAACGCAAGACGCATCATGAACTCATCTAAACAGCTTGCTACGCTTCTCCTAAACCCAGGTGCCATAATGAAAAGTAATACGAAGACACGATACTGGTCATAAGACAATATGCTACTATAACCTAAAGCGCTGTGCACCAAACGGTTCCACCTATACACCAGGCCTAAGTAGGCCGCAAGCAAGAGCTCCCATGACGTTAAAAGAACAAGAGTCAGGTTGCTGATCCTGCAGAATGAGCCTGGCGAAAGCAGACAGCCAAGGTCGTAATGTTGCAAACCCACATTTCCAAAGCAGACCATCAAGGGCACGATGTTGCAGAACCTCGCACGCCGCGCACCAACGTTAAAGTCACACTGCAAATTAAACCAGGACACACAGTGAAAAAACAATTTAATTGTGCAGAATTCTGCCTCAAACTCGGTCCACCTCACGTGACCAAGCCGAACTGACAAGATGCAAGCCCAGGAGAAAGAAGGCGTCTGGATCCCTCGTTACAAGACACAGGCAGATACACTTAAAAGGCTCAATAGACATCTGCGACAGTGGGAGTAGTCGGCTTTCCAGCTCATGAATAAGTCCTCACATGTCTGCACGTACTCATAGTGAAACATTTGTTGCAATGACAGGTACACCGAGAGCTGGGAACAGCGATGGTCCCAGGCTGGGAAGCTCGCGGGGCGCACCAATCAGAACATGGGGCTCTTATCACTGACGCCATTAACATTAACCAATCATCCAGGAGTCTTCATGTAACAATTCTCATGTATCTAATTGTAGGGACAACCCAGATATTATCACTGGACTAACCCTTGTCCATAATATTGTTCTCTATACGTATGCTATACTAACCCTACTACTCGAGCCAACCAATTAAGAGTGGTGATAGGTTTTTTGCTAACTTTCAGGTGACGCAAGTAGCGCGTCATACTAAAGGTAAAAAGGGCCTGCGAGCCCCACGATTTGTGTGTCAGTACGGACGCGTACGATCCTTGACCCATCCCTGCCGTTTTTGTATAATAAACAGCAGAGTCACCTTGCTTCTTGTGTGTGTCTCATACTCTATCTCTTCTGGGATATACGGGAGGAGTTGGGGCCTCCCTGCCCGGAGGTCTGCGGATAGCCCGGCCGACCCCGGCAGAATTTTCCCCCCGACAAGGTATTAGGCAAATAAATGGACATGCAAGCCAGGAACAGCAGCATGAGAAACAACAACACCAACACAATCCCAGGCAACATTTCCAGACACTTTGAAGATGCATACATGGCGTGTCGAATTGCCACAAATGCAAATAAACCAGAGAATGGGACTGTAAAGACCGGTAGGGGGTGTCTGTAACTTCGCTCTCTATATGGTAGAGGAGAGGCACAGCGGACCCCAGCCAAGATTCTCTATAAGGTAGCAATGGACGAGCAATCAAGGCCTAGCTTCTCAGGAGGTGATGCGGGCTGGTTCTTAAGTACAGTGTAGTCCCCGAACCCCACAAAGGAATGTCCACACACTGTATTACTGAAAACACAGTCTTTATATAATTAATATTCAAAGGTATGTACACGATCACAATAACGCACTTTGTACTCGGAAGTCAATAATGATAAATATATACAATTCTAAAGTGGTACCACCAATGTTATCGAATCTCATTAAAGTGCATCAACTGTACGGTTAAAATGTCACACAGATTAATAACGAGGAAACCAGCAATAGAGATAGGAAGGAACGCAAGATGGTTGAAACAATAGGCAGAATGCTGACCCCTACCACTAGGCACAGTTCTGTGTGGAGATCCCCCCACCTGGGCAACCTGTAAATAAAGATATATAGCACAAGCCCAGTCCATATATTGTCGATAGTCTTACTTCTTCCTATTAAGGTTTTACCCCCCCAATGTACCTGGTGGAGTAGAGTTCTCCGACGATGCGCCGACCGATCCTTCTTGAGTGCCTCCCTTTCAGGCGGGAGCCACGGATCGTCGAGAGGTGTCGGGGAACTTGGCGTTCGGTGTCGGGGAATCGACGGCCCTTCTTGAGTGCCCTCCCTTTAAGGCAGGAGTCACGGGTCGTCGAACGTCCGACGGTGAACAGGGTGAACTACGGCAGGGAAGTGGCAGCTTCGTTCCTAGCGGTGCTCGTCGACGACAGAGCGTTGGCGTCCTGCAAGGAAGAGGCGTGCGGGGCATCTCGGTGACGATAGTTCTGGACCGCAAAGAGATGATGAAGAACTGTGGCCCAGCAAGGGCGTCGAGTCGTCGGCGTCTCTGTGGTCTTAGGTGGCGGGAAACCCACCGGTGGATGCTCCTCGGCGCGTCGACGGTCAGGCCTTCTCCAGCGGGAGACAAGCGGGTGACGATGCAGACGAGAGCGTCCGATGATCAATTGAAGTTCTTAGGCAAACGGGAGCACGGCGGCTCCGGTCGGCGACGGCGGTCGTCGACAGTGGCGGACAACAGTCCGAGTGCTTCTCCTTGGAGTTCCGCAGCAGTCCCGTATCGGGTCGGCAGCCTGTCGAAGGTCTGTCTACCAGGGAGCGTTGGCAAAGATCAGCTGTGCACGATGGTCCCTCGTAGCTCGGGAAGAGGGCGCCTTACCAGGTCCTCTCTGGGTCAGTCCTTGGAGACACAGCAGCTTTCAGATTGTGAAGGAGAGCAACAGCAATTCTTCTCGTCCAGCAGGGCTTCAAGGTCAAGCGTCAGTTACTCCAGTTACTTCGTCGTAGTGGACTTCAGCTTCTGAACACGATTCCTAGCAGTGAGAGGTCCCCAGATATACTGTTGATCTCCCATTCATTCCGCTGGGTCACACTCAAGCATCCAATCACGACTACGGGCATTCATGCAGGCAGGCAGCCAATCAGGCACACGAGGTATTCAGGCCATTCACTTCTCTCCAGACACTCACAACAAGTTATGTGTATTGGGACAAGTACCGAGCCATTCAACACTCCAAGCTGCATTCATACCGGTTTCGGGCAGGGTTGTCTCAGTCATTGTGTCAACCACCAGATACTAGACACCCACAACACAGAATGCATATTCGTCACACACTCTATTCACCCAGGTCCCACCCACAGGAGGTACCCACAACATACATCACCGGGAAGGCTCCAGCTAGTCTGGCCGGCCTTCACAACAACACCATATATGGCACTTCCACCCAACAGCCAGTCAGGGGGAAGGGACAGAGTCAGGGCTTCCCAGGACTTTGGGAAAACAAGGTAATGGGTAATAGAAAGCAAGAGGCCACAGGGCCATCTTGTTTTCCATCAGGAATCAACTGATCCCAATGGCAGGGCCGGGGTATCCCAAAATGGAGGATACTCCGCGCACCTGTCAAATTCAGCATGGAGCTGCCACCAGCCCATACCCTGCTCTGTGGGCCACCCACAGGTGCCCAAAAACATACACTAGGGGCACAGGGTTGTACCCCACCCATGGGTGCCATAAGGGTATCCCACGGGTCCGTTCACCAAACCAAAAGAGAGAGAGCTGCACCGCCAGGAGTCCCATCTGAACTCCTGTGTGGAAAAACACGACAGAACACACGATAAAAAGCAGTAAAGGACAAGGATACGGAGGCCCTGTCCCTCCGATGCATTTCCAGCATCACAGTCGCCCCCCAGACTGAGGTGGAGGGTGCCTAATCTCCCACGGGATAGACACCCTCATCCAGACGGTCAACATACCTTCTGGAAAGGCCATCTGCATTATCGTGACTCTTCCCTGGTCTGTGCTCTATGGTGAAGTCTAGCCCTTGCAGGCTAATGGACCACCTGAGCAGTTTCGGGTTCTCACCCTTCATCTGCATAAGCCACTTCAGGGGCTTATGATCTGTTTGGACCTTGAAGGTAGACCCTGTAAGGTAGTGCCTAAAACGGCAATTTGGCAGCACCTATGGTGTCCAGAAGCTCATCAGCCCTGGGCAATGGGTGCGCGTCAGTCTTGGTGACGGCATTGACTCCTCGGTAGTCCACACAGAACCTCCAATCCTTGGTACCTGCCTGGGAACTTGCCTTGGGGACAAGGACCACGGGACTGGACCAGGGACTGGTTGAGGGTTCAATAACACCCAGATCCAACATCTTGGCGACCTCAGCCTGGATGTGGTTCTTAACCGTATCTGACATTCGGTAGCTCCTGCTCTTGACAGGCACGCTGTCACCAGTGTCAATCTCGTGCTTACACCACGGTGTAAGGCCTGGCGTCAGCGAAAACAGAGAGGCATACTGCTGGAGCAAAGTCCTGCAGGCCCTCTGCTGCTCGGTTGTCAAATCTGGAGAGAGCTGCACTCCCTCCACTGAGCCATCCTGAGGGTTGCTATGCAGCAAATCAGGAAGGGGCTCACTCTCATCCTCTTCTTGCTCTGAAGCAGCAAGAGACATGAGACTTCTGCTCGCCTGTGGAAAGGCTTGAGCCTATTAACATGGAATACCTGACGGGCCACCCCTGGGATTCCCATGTCAACCAGATAATTGACCTCGCCCATCTTGGAGATTATCCTGAAGGGTCCAGTCCATTTATCTGCCAATGCCCGAGGCTTGGTAGGCTCCATCACGAGGACCTCCTGTCCCGGAGTCCAATCCACTTGCGATGCTTTAAGGTCATGCCAGTATTTGTTCAATTCCTGGCTGGCCTTGAGATTCACCGTTGCTTGACCCATCATCTGTGTCATCCTCCGTCTGAGGCCTAACACATAGTCCCCCACTTGTTTGGCGGGACCGGGAGGGGTGGCTTCCAAACCTTCTCTGATGAAGGCAAGGGGCCCCCTCACGGGATGTCCAAAGAGTAACTCAAAGGGGCTGAAACCAACACCCTCTTGAGGTACCTCTCTGTAAGCAAACAGCAGGCATGGCAGGAGGAGATCCCATTTCCTCCTTAGGGGCTCTTCCAAAGCACCTAGCATGCCCTTGAGAGTTTTATTAAATCTCTCAACCAGACCATTGGTCTGGGTGGTAAGAAGTGGAGAACTTGTAGGTTACCCCGCACTCTTTCCACATGGTTTTCATGTAACTAGACATGAAGTTGGATCCTCGGTCAGAGACAACCTCCTTGGGGAATCCAACACGGGTGAAAATGCCCAGGAGGGCCCGGGCAACCACCTTGGCAGTAACAGTCCGAAGGGGTATAGCCTCAGGGTACCTGGTGGCATGATCTACCAAAACCAGGATGAACCGATGTCCACCTGACGTGGGAGGGTCAAGGGGACCGACGATGTCGATGCCCACCCTCTCAAACGGTGTGCCAACCACTGGCAATGGCTGCAGTGGGGCAATGACACTGCCTCCAGTCTTGCCAGACAACTGACAAGTTGGGCAGGTCCTGCAGTGGGACTCCACTTCTACTCCCATCCGAGGCCAGTAGAAATGGGCAGAGAGCCTCTGCTTAGTCTTCTTGGTACCAAGATGACCAGCCAAGGGCACCTCATGCGCCAACTGCAGTAGGAAGGGCCTGTAAACCTGGGGTACCACCAACCTCTTGAGGGCACCAGGTTCAGGCTTAGTGGGCTCACTAACAAGGAGCTCACCCTCCCAATAAATCGGAAAGTCCTAGGCACTTCTCCTTGTGCCTGGGACAGGGCCTGTTTCCTCAGACCCTCGAGAGAGGGACACTCTCTCTGTCCTTTACAGAAGTCTGCCCGGGAGGGTCCCCCTTCAGCTAACAAGCATTGAAGATCGGGATGATCCTCCGGGTTGAGAACCTCTCCCACAGGAGAGTCTTCTGGCTCTTCTCCCACAGGAGTTGAGACGGGGTTTACCACTGGACCCAGCCCGTCCGGAGCATGGATCCCAATGGGTGCTGTAGGAACAGCAGGAAGAGAAGGGGCTCCCTCCACAGAGGTGGCCTTCTTGCTCTTCCTTCGTCGTGCCTTAGGCCGCGCCTTCGGCTCGGGTACCTGACTCACAGCCAGACCCGGTGTCACCTGTGACCTAGTGACCGCAGCAGCAGTCATGGGAAGACCATCCGCGATCAATCCCAACTCGACTAGATCGTTACCTAACAGAATGTTAGCAGGGACGTTGTCCTGAACCAGGACAGGAAGCTTTGCTGTCTTGTCTCCAATTACGAGTGTGACTCGGGCTACAGGCGATAATTTGGGAGGCCCACCAGCTAACCTGGTGGTTCTCAGAGGAGCATCTACATAGTCCTCTGGCTTGAGCAGGGTCCTGTCCACCACTGTCATGCTTGCCCCAGTGTCTCTCAAACCAGTAGAAGGCTGGCCATTCAGGAGGACACTTCTCAAAAATCTACGGGTGTTCTGTGGGATAGTCGCCAGTACTTCCGCGTACTGGTCCCAGGCCCCAAGGGACACTAAGGAAATCTCTACGGGAGCACCAAAAGTGATTCCTGTAGAGGAGGGGAGGACAGTGGCCTCCACCTCAGACATGGGGTAAGGGTAGGTCAGGCTGACAGCCTGTACTCCGAGTGCCTTACCTTTACACTTGGAGTCACCCCTTTTGTGATCCAGAGCCCCACAGTCCCAACAAGTGCCGGGAGTGCGGGGTACGGTACTGGAACCACCGGGAGACTGCTTTGCAGCAGGTGGACCACTACTCTTATTCCCACCCACAGATGACTTATCCCCACTAGATTTTTGGGTTTTAGGAGAGGAGGGTTTAGGTTTATTCGACTGTGACTGCTTTTGGGACTCCTCAGCTTTCTGAGAGGCCCCCTTTTCTTTGTCCTTGTCCTTCCCACTGGAGTCCTTAGGGGACACCCGGTGGGAGACCCACTTGTCAGCCAACCTAGCCAGCTTAAAGGGATCCAAAATGTTCTGGTCAGCAACATACTGACGCAGCTCTGGTGAACAGGCTTCAGAAAAATGCTCAAAAAACAACAGGTGGGACAATTCAACAAAAGTTTTCACCTTGTAACCATCAATCCACCCCATCATATTCATGTGCGCAGCACTCACCCAGTCGACCCAAGATACATTCTCTCTTTTCTTAAAATCCCTGAACCTTTTAAGGTATTGGGTAGGCGTCTTGCCAAACTTGGCAATAAAAGCAGATTTCATACACTGATACTGACCCCTTTCTTCCACACTCAGCTTCAGAATACAGTCATATCCAGTTTGAGGCACTCTGCTTAGCAAACACTTAGCCCAATCTCTTTTGTCAACATCATGAATTGCACAAGCCATTTCAAACGCTTCAATCCATTGGAGGATATCAGAACCCTCCGAAAACACACCAACCAAATCCTTCATAAATTTAGTTGCTGGGGACCTGAGACTCTCACTGGGTTTCGCTGAAGTCTCCACTCGAGCTTTCTCTAGCTGGATTCTCTGACATTCAGTGTCCTTGTCTTTGAGTTCAAGATCCCTACTCTTGAGTTCAACTTGTTGCGCCAGCTCCTCTTTCTTAAGCTCAGCATCTATTTCCAACTTGCGATATTCAAAGGCCAATTTCATCCTTAATAACTCAAGTTCCAAGGAATTGCTGGGGTTCGGAACAGAGGCAGCAGGAATGGCGGCATTCCCAGAAACAGATTCAGTAGAAACCCCAGGGGCAGAGTCCTCATTGGTTGCATTCCCCCCCTCATCAAGAGTTTCACCATCGGTCTGGTAGTCCACCAGGGCAGCTATCAGCTCAGCCCTAGACTTATCCACAAAGTCTAACTCCCTGGCTTCACAAGCACTCTGGAGAGCCTCTAAGCTCATCCGAGTCAATTTACCATTCGCAATAGACTCCATTGCTTGTAATGCAGTTATTTTGTACACACCCAAACCTTAATCTAATAAAGTGCAGATATTTTGTAAGTGGCACGGTTATACACTGATTCTTAAAACCATAAGCATCCCACCGCTGCCACCAGTGTAAAGACTGGTAGGGGGTGTCTGTACTTCCGCTCTCTATATGGTAGAGGAGAGGCACAGCGGACCCCAGCCAAGATTCTCTATAAGGTAGCAATTGACGAGCAATCAAGGCCTAGCTTCTCAGGAGGTGATGCAGGCTGGTTCTTAAGTACAGTGTAGTCCCCGAACCCCCACAAAGGAATGTCCACACACTGTATTACTGAAAACACAGTCTTTATATAATTAATATTCAAAGGTATGTACACGATCACAATAACGCACTTTGTACTCGGAAGTCAATAATGATAAATATATACAATTCTAAAGTGGTACCACTAATGTTATCGAATCTCATTAAAGTGCATCAACTGTACGGTTAAAATGTCACACAGATCAATAACGAGGAAACCAGCAATAGAGATAGGAAGGAACGCAAGATGGTTGAAACAATAGGCAGAATACTGACCCCTACCACTAGGCACAGTTCTGTGTGGAGATCCCCCCACCTGGGCAACCTGTAAATAAAGATATATAGCACAAGCCCAGTCCATATATTGTCGATAGTCTTACTTCTTCCTATTAAGGTTTTACCCCCCAATGTACCTGGTGGAGTAGAGTTCTCTGACGATGCGCCGACTGATCCTTCTTTCAGGCGGGAGCCACGGATCGTCGAGAGGTGTCGGGGAACTTGGCGTCGGTGTCGGGGAATCGACGGCCCTTCTTGAGTGCCCTTCCTTTAAGGCGGGAGTCACGGGTCGTCGAACGTCCGACGGTGAACAGGGT
>PGSH02013210.1:0-44200 GCA_002915635.3 Ambystoma mexicanum
TGTCCATATTTTCATTTTTGATGGATTGTATGAAGAGCCTTATTTCAGCGGATCATCAAAGACTGCAGAGCGTCCTTCATATGTAACTTTAAAGGAGCATGGAGGAACAAGCCATATCGGACATTAAGTGTTTAAGAAGCAGGCGGAATGCCAAAAAGACTTTTCTTCTTTGTTTTCTTCTTGTGCTGTACTTCTAGCCATATCCTGTGAGATAAATAATTTACTGCCATGCCAAATTAGAGATTTATGTTCTTTACCAGAGGAGATAATAAGTTGTAGTTGAGAGTATTCCAAAAGGTAAAAAATCAGCGTTCTAGGTGTTTGTCGAGATGAGGGAGAGACTGATGGTTGGCCAATTCTATGGGCTCGTTGTATATTAAAAGTAGTTCCCGAAGGTAAATGTAGTATGGCCGGTAAGAATTTTTGTAGGAAGACGATGGGGTCAGTGCCCTCAGCTCCTTCAGGAAGGCCAGAGATGCGTAGGTTATTGCGCCTACTACGATTTTCTAAATCTTCATTATGCTTTTGAAGCTCTTAATGGATTTTTCCATTTACGCAACCTTGGGCGATATATCTTCAAGAACCCAATTCTTTTCTCAGCTCCTCTACTCTGTCATTAACTCCCATCCACCTTTCATCCAGCTGCTGTAGGTTAGTGTTTGTGGTTTCAATGAAGGGTTTAAGTGCTCTGATTTCAGCAAGAATGGCTTCAATAGCAGGGTCTGAAATCCCTATTGGAGGTGGTGAGTCACTTTTGGGTCTTTTCAGAGTAGATGAGGAGGAGGTAACATCTTTGATAGAGGCGCCATTTTTTTGGTTGGTTTTGCTGGTTGCCGTATTTGTACCGAGGTTGACGAATATAAATTGTTATGGTGTCTAATTCTTTGTAGAAGATCTTTATGCTGACTAGTAGTATATAATTATTACTTCCATATTATTCTTAGGCTTTACTCTTGCTAGAGAGACCAAAAAATGGAAAGACCCAGAATAATAAGGCATATACTACTGGAGATTAAGTTACAGCGAGTAGAGCGCTCGCTTTGACATCCGTGCAGAGCCTGCGAATGCAGGTTCGAATCCCGGCAGCGCCAAACTCAGCGTTTCATCCTTCCGAGGTCGATAAATGAGCACCACACACCGTGGGTAATAATAAGCAGCGCTCAGATACCTGAGGGTTCGTAGTGCTATATAAATGCCAAATTATTATTATTATTATTATTATTATTATATTGTGTAGGGCTGTTACCCAAAAATAGAGGTTTAAATCTGTGGAGCTGTAGAAATACAGCAGTTGGATGATTGTAAACCAGTCTATTAATACAGTATTGGAAGGTTGCAGCAATGAGGCATGGCAGTGGTGTGAAATTTAAAAGCAGCGCTTAGTATTTGCAGAAGGGAGACTTAATAGCTTGTTCAGTATTATGGTTTTAAAGCTTGGTTTGCCTTTGAAATGTGACTTAAAAGCCCGTTCACTGTTCTTGCAGACTCCTTTCTGAGGTATAAGACTAAAATATCCTCTCTTATTAATCCGACTTATTCTCTCTTCTTTTTTTTTATCACTTCAATCCCCCTTTTTTTTTTTAAAATATATCTTTTTGCTTCAGTATAAATTAGAATAATGTAGACAGTTCGCTTTTATAATTATTCCTTACTGTTTTTCTTTACCAGTTTCCTTGGAGTCCAGTGGGTGGCGCACTCGTGAGGAAGCGCTGTGCTTTAGGGCCCAGACCGGGAAGTCAGCTGATTTAACACGCCGCGTCTCTCCTCACGTGGGGCGGATCGTGTTCCTGGATGCGTCCGATGCGGAAGTTGGAGAGTGGAGCCTGTCGCATGTGAAGCCGTTCAACACGCCGGAGCCGCGGAAGAAGTCCAACAGGTGGAAGCGGGATGTCGGCAGAGCTCAGGAAGGAGAATAAGGTAAGTTTATCGACGTAAAAGTTGACCTAATGCTATTATGTATTAAATGTGAGGTGGAGCCGCTGTCTTAGGCTGCCATCTTGCCTCGGTGCCAAGCCACGCCCCCTTTGCATATAGTTTTATAGTTGTTCAATGCAACGAATGCTGTTCTACATGTGTAATTCATCACACACAGATTCCCTTGTCAACTGGTGAATCTTAACCAAAGTACAAAGACTTCATGGTCACAAAAAGATCTGGGGCTTCTTATTAAAGGTGACCTTCTTGCAGACACTATCTTGTTTCTGGTTTGCATCCAATACAGTTCTTTCTTTCTTGTTTCTTTTTAGTGGATTTGAGACTGATATTTGGTGCTATTGAGTTGTTTTTACATTTTTATACAATAAAAACATTGATCTTTGTACATAAAACTATTGAGCACAGAAATGTTCCTGCAGGAAGAACATTTTTGTGAATGGAGTGTGACTGAGTTAGAATGATTACGATAGATATTTGGTCACCATTACGGAAAACACATATGTCTCCCACAGGTGTTCTTTTTTTCTCAATCTGTAGTAAGCCCTTCATGTGTTATTTCACAGCGGTGTGCATGTGCTGGTGGTCAAACATTATTGGAGGTTCTGAGCGCAATAAATGGCTAAACTAAGAAATTACAGTACCTCACTGTCGTCCCTGGGAGGGGTAGGGGGGCAATAGCCACGAAAGCATGGATATTTGCGAGGTCATATTGCACCCCATTTTGTGAAAAGTTTTTTGTATAGAATTAGAGGTGTTCTTAAATTCATATTCCTCAGGATTGATGGTGATGTTTTGGGTTCATGAGAATGTTCCAGACTTGGTTAAGCATGTGGTCGGGGCCTTTTTGGAATTTGCCAAAGACTAGCATGCCATTGGTTTAATTGAAGGGGTTGTGGAATGGGAGATATCTTTTGTGTGTGCTCCATGACGATCTCTTCAGCTTATATGATATTGAATCTGAGACAATAGGCCTCATTATGAGTTCGGCGGTCGAGAAACAGGGGTGCCGGTAAGCTCACCAGCACCCTTGTTTCCAGATCGGCAAACTCTGAGTCTGCCACGGTAGGCGGTGCTTCGGAGTCCCCACTCCCATAGAGTCCTATGCGACTCTATGGGAATAGGGACTTACATTTTATCGGCACCTGACTTCCCGGGCCACCAGTCTTATAGGCCGGTGGCACGGGAAATTCAGGCGCCGGTAAACTATTACGAGTCCGGCTGCAACCCACCGGTAGCACCGGCAGGGTTACCGCCAGACTCGTAATGAGGCCCAATGTATTCAAATACCCCTAAGTGTGTGGAGAATGTGATGCTGTAACTTGGTGGGTATCCACTTTTAGCTGGTTGTACCCTTTGATTAAATACAGCTTGGATAGTATAGGGATCCAGTTGAAGAGAGTTATCGCTTCATTTATATGTGCCCCTAGGGTTCGCTTGTTGCATCGGCTGAAAACGCAGTAAAGCATTGCTTCCCAGTTTGGGGACAGTCACCTAGGTCTCAACAATTATACTGTTTTGTCATTTTCAAGAAGTGATTCTGTGCAGTAGGACCTGGAGCATATCAAGTGCTGGACGGGATCACCACGATAACTGATTTCAGACCCAAATAAACGGACAGACTCAAAGAATATGGCAAATACTATTTTATTATCAGTTCAATAAAGTAGGGGAATAAGTACAAGGATACGCTCATGGAGCACACAACATGAAAGTTTATCTTGCCTTCCACAACCCCTTTAATTAACCAATGGCATGTAGTTCTTTGGCACAATTCACATAAAAAAAGCCGGACGCTGCGACGAACGCATATTGATATAACCATAGGTCGTGGAACATTCTCATGACCAAAAATCACATCATCCGAAGGAATATGAATTAGAACACCTCTAGTCTAATACAAAAAAACTTTTCACAAAATGGGGTGCAATATGGACTCGCAAAGTAATCCTATCTTTCGTGGGCATTGCCCCTACCCTCCCAGGGCTCGGACAACGTGAGGTACTGTAATTTCTTAGTTTTAGCCATTTATTGCGTTCAGAACTCCAATATGTTTGACCGAGCCAGGACACTGCACACCGCCTGTGAAATAAACATGAAGGCGCTTACTGACAGAATTGTGAGACAAAACAGACAACAACCTGTGGACAGATGAAAGACATATCTGATTTCAGTTCACCGCTCCAATAAACGGACAGACTCAAAGAAAAATTATGGCAAAGTGGTAGACTCAAAATATCTATCGTTAATCATTATTTCAAGCATCGTAACATCAATCCATTCACAAAATGTTCTTCCTGCAGGAGAACTTTCTGTGTACTCGAGATAAGTCTTTAGTACAAAGATCAATGTTTTTATTGAATATAAAAACGTAAAAATACAAACTCAAGATATAGCATCGAAATAATCTCAGCTACACGACTTCTGAATACATTTCCATTAGACAAAGTGCTCCAAATCCTAGCTAAAAAGAAACAAGAAAGAAAGAACGTATTGGATTGCAGAACTCACCAGTATAAAACAAGAATTATATGTCAAGTGTCGTATTGCCAAGAAAGGTCACTTTAACTAAGAGGGGAGCCCCAGATCTTTTTTGTGTGACCATAGAAGTCTTTGTACTTATCAGTCTCAAATCCACTAAAAGAAACAAGAAAGAAAGAACTGTATTGGATGCAAACCAGAAACAAGATAGTGTCTGCAAGAAGGTCACCTTTAATAAGAAGCCCCAGATCTTTTTGTGACCATGAAGTCTTTGTACTTTGGTTAAGATTCACCAGTTGACAAGGGAATCTGTGTGTGATGAATTACACATGTAGAACAGCATTCGTTGCATTGAACAACTATAAAACTATATGCAAAGGGGGCGTGGCTTGGCACCGAGGCAAGATGGCAGCCTAAGACAGCGGCTCCACCTCACATTTAATACATAATAGCATTAGGTCAACTTTTACGTCGATAAACTTACCTTATTCTCCTTCCTGAGCTCTGCCGACATCCCGCTTCCACCTGTTGGACTTCTTCCGCGGCTCCGGCGTGTTGAACGGCTTCACACGCGACAGGCTCCACTCTCCAACTTCCGCATCGGACGCATCCAGGAACGCGATCCGCACCACGTGAGGAGAGACGCGGCGTGTTAAATCAGCTGACTCCCCGGTCTGGGCCCTAAAGCACAGCGCTTCCTCACGAGTGTGCCACCCACTGGACTCCAAGGAAGCTGGTAAAGAAAAACAGTAAGGAATAATTATAAAAGCGAACTGTCTACATTATTCTAATTTATACTGAAGCAAAAAGATATATTTTAAAAAAAAAAAGGGGGATTGAAGTGATAAAAAAAAAGAAGAGAGAATAAGTCGGATTAATAAGAGAGGATATTTTAGTCTTATACCTCAGAAGGAGTCTGCAAGAACAGTGAACGAGCTTTTAAGTCACATTTCAAAGGCAAACCAAGCTTTAAAAACATAATACTGAACAAGCTATTAAGTCTCCCTTCTGCAAATACTAAGCGCTGCTTTTAAATTTCACACCACTGCCATGCCTCATTGCTGCAACCTTCCAATACTGTATTAATAGACTGGTTTACAAACATCCAACTGCTGTATTTCTACAGCTCCACAGATTTAAACTCTATTTTTGGGTAACAGCCCTACACAATATAATAATAATAATAATAATAATAATAATTTGGCATTTATATAGCACTACGAACCCTCAGGTATCTGAGCGCTGCTTATTATTACCCACGGTGTGTGGTGCTCATTTATCGACCTCGGAAGGATGAAACGCTGAGTTTGGCGCTGCCGGGATTCGAACCTGCATTCGCAGGCTCTGCACGGATGTCAAAGCGAGCGCTCTACTCGCTGTAACTTAATCTCCAGTAGTATATGCCTTATTATTCTGGGTCTTTCCATTTTTTGGTCTCTCTAGCAAAGAGTAAAGCCTAAGAATAATATGGAAGTAATAATTATATACTACTAGTCAGCATAAAGATCTTCTACAAAGAATTAGACACCATAACAATTTATATTCGTCAACCTCGGTACAAATACGGCAACCAGCAAAACCAACCAAAAAAATGGCGCCTCTATCAAAGATGTTACCTCCTCCTCATCTACTCTGAAAAGACCCAAAAGTGACTCACCACCTCCAATAGGGATTTCAGACCCTGCTATTGAAGCCATTCTTGCTGAAATCAGAGCACTTAAACCCTTCATTGAAACCACAAACACTAACCTACAGCAGCTGGATGAAAGGTGGATGGGAGTTAATGACAGAGTAGAGGAGGCTGAGAAAAGAATTGGGTTCTTGAAGATATATCGCCCAAGGTTGCGTAAATGGAAAAATCCATTAAAGAGCTTCAAAAGCATAATGAAGATTTAGAAAATCGTAGTAGGCGCAATAACCTACGCATCTCTGGCCTTCCTGAAGGAGCTGAGGGCACTGACCCCATCGTCTTCCTACAAAAATTCTTACCGGCCATACTACATTTACCTTCGGGAACTACTTTTAATATACAACGAGCCCATAGAATTGGCCAACCATCAGTCTCTCCCTCATCTCGACAAACACCTAGAACGCTGATTTTTTACCTTTTGGAATACTCTCAACTACAACTTATTATCTCCTCTGGTAAAGAACATAAATCTCTAATTTGGCATGGCAGTAAATTATTTATCTCACAGGATATGGCTAGAAGTACAGCACAAAGAAGAAAAGTCTTTTTAGCATTCTGTCCTGTTCTTAAACAGCTTAATGTCCGATATGGCTTGTTCCACCCATGCTCCTTTAAAGTTACATATGAAGGACGCTCTGCAGTCTTTGATGATCCCGCTGAAATAAGGCTCTTCATACAATCCATCAAAAATGAAAATATGGACACCTCCTCTCCCGTGGCGGCCTCAACTTCACCCACTACCTGAAACCAGATCTCCATCACCTGACTTTTCAACTTATATTTATCTATTTACCTAATGCTATGATATTATATTGAAATTTACTATGTGGGGTGGACGCTCTTTTGGGTCCCTCTTCCACAGGTGGTCGCTTTTTCTCTTGTTAGCGACCCGGTAGGCGTTTCCTATCCCCTATATATATCTCCCTCATATTCCCTCTCCCATGTCCTGTTTGATCTCTAAAATTACCCAATCGAAATGGCATACTCCCCACCAAGGTTTGATCAAACCCCTTTCCCCCCTCCCTGACCCTCAATGTTCTTTCCTTTTGTACAAATATTGGTGCATACATAATTTCAATCAAATAACATATGGTATATGCATATCACAGTACTATAGTTATAAGATGTATGAATATCAAATCTCCTACAACTAAATGATTTTTAAATGCATAACATGGAACATCAAGGGTTGTAAGAATCCTATGAAAAGAAGTAAAGTCTTATCTCACCTGAATAAATGTAATCCAACTATAGCTTGCCTACAAGAAACACACCTATCCCTCAAAGAAACAATGAAACTCAAGTCTCTGTGGGTGAAGGAAGTCATTTCTAGTCCAGCTATATCCAAGAAAAATGGTGTCGCTACACTTATTAGCAAAAAACAATCCTACAAAGTTCTTGCCCATGATGCAGATATTAATGGTAGATGGGTTTGGGTAAAACTGCTAATAGACACGACACAAGTATCAATTCTCAATATTTATGGACCTACTTTGCCCGATCCCTCCTTCTGGAACAATATCAAACAAATGATCCTGAAAAACAATTTCACCAATTTGATAATGTGCGGTGATGTCAATCAGGTTCTTGACCCTTTTTTAGATCGAAAATCCAGCTGCATGTTTAAACGTAACAAAACTCACAAATCCTTTATAAACTGTTTAGGAGAAACAGGTCTGATTGATACATGGAGGACATTTGGATTATACCTTCCATTCCCCCCCTCATAACACATTATCACGTCTAGACTATATTTTTGCTACTAAGACACTAACTGGATCCATTATAGACTCCAAAATATCCAACATTATTATTTCTGACCACGCACCGGTGATCACTTCCTTCTCTCTTACAGACATGAACAAAAGTGCTTCCAGATGGAAACTTAATAATTTTCTTTTAAATGATTCAAAATCTATTCAAGCCATAGAAACTTTCATTCAACAATACTTTAACGAAAACCAAGATCAAGATACCTCCACTGTCAATAACTGGGATGCATTCAAAGCGGCCCTTAGAGGTCATATAATGGCCCTGTCAGGCAAGAATAAAAAAATCAGAAACAAACATCTTGATGATCTATATGCTAAACTCTTGCAGAACAACACTACTATGCAGACACAAACTCGGTAAACCTACGACAAGTTATTAAAATACGCTTTGAAATCAATAAAGAAATCACAGAGTTAGCTGCAGGTACCATTCTTAAATATAAAACAAAGATCTACCAAACTTACAATAAGGCTGGTAAAATGCTAGCTTCATATTTAAAAACCAAAAAATAAAACGTTCAAATCTCTCACATCCAAGACAAATTAGGAAAAATGCATTATAGGTCTGATTATAGGTCTGATGAAATACTGGAATGCTTTATAAAATTTTATACTGATCTCTATACTCCAGAATGTGTTATTCCCAGTGAAAACATCGATTCCTTTTTAAACAACATTAGTAGAACCAACTACTCAGAAATTGATCTATCCCATCTTGAAAATTACATCACCTCCATCGAGATTACCAAAGCCATTCATAGTCTCGGAAAAGGTAAAGCACCC
Source organism: Ambystoma mexicanum (assembly GCA_002915635.3). Taxonomy (NCBI): domain Eukaryota; kingdom Metazoa; phylum Chordata; class Amphibia; order Caudata; family Ambystomatidae; genus Ambystoma; species Ambystoma mexicanum. The sequence continues at coordinate 8,659 of PGSH02013210.1, forward strand.
GGCCCTGATGGTTTATCCACCGAATTCTACAAGACATTTTCCCAAATCTTAACACCTAAACTTAAAAAAACTTTTTTCATATTTCATTTCACAAAAATGTTCCTCCGGATCCTTTTCTGAAGCTTTACTTATCATTTTTCCTAAACCTGATAAGAATCCCACTCTTCCTAGCAACTATAGACCCATTTCCCTCATCAATATTGTAAGCAAAATCTTTGCCAAAATACTAGCCAACAGAATTGAATCATCACTCCCAAATCTAGTTAAACCTGACCAAACAGGCTATCTTAAAGGACGTAACATATCCTCTAATGCTAGACTCCTACTTAACGCCATCAACCTTGCAGCCAATGACAAAAAAGATACTCAAGGCTACGCGGCCATTGCATTAGATGCGGAAAAAGCTTTTGATCGGGTCGATTGGAATTTTATGTTTCAAACTTTACGATGGCATGGGTGTGGTGAAAAATTAATTTCACTTGTCAAACTTCTCTATTCTGCCCCCAAATCTGCTATTTACTTAAACGGTCAAACTTCCTCCTCTTTCCCCTTACTAAGAGGTACGCGTCAAGGATGCCCCTTCTCACCTTTACTTTACATCCTCTCTCTAGAACCGCTACTAGAATTAATAAGATCTAGCAAAAACATCCCAGGAATTCAAGTCGGTGCCTCAATAAATAAAATAGCAGCATATGCGGATGATATTCTTATATTAATCAAAAACCCCAAACTTCACATTCCCAACCTCTTAAGTGCATTGTCACAATTTGGTCAAGTTTCAGGATATAAATTAAATACACAGAAATCAGAAATCATGCCCTTAAACCCATACTGCCTTAAACATGACATTGACACTTTTGGCCTCAAATGGTGCAGCAGCTCTGTTAAATATTTAGGTCTTCGCTTTGCCCCAACTATCCCAAATACGATCAAACTCAATACTGAAACACTACTGAACACCCTCAAAGATAGATCTTACATCCAAATGGTCTCCACTATACCTCTCCTGGTGGGGGCGCTTCGATACCATCAAGATGATGCTTACTCCCATAATTCTATACTACTTGCAGCTTCTCTCCGTCCCTTTATCCCTTTCCTTTTTTAAATCCATGTACGCTATACTACTCAATTTCCTTTGGGGAAAAGGAAAAAGTAAAAGAATTGCTCTGACGAAACTGAAAGCTCCCTATGATATGAGGGGAGTTAGATTCCCTGATTTTAAGTCATATCACTCTGCATTCCTCATAAAACAATCTCGTCAATGGTTCATGGATCCGGTTTCCGCTGACATCCCGGCTTGGTGTACATTAGAAAAACAAGTAGTTCTACCACATAATATCACTGATTATATATACATATTTAAACATTCATCAAAAAAGATCTTGGATCCTATAAAAGCATCAGTATCCGCTCTACAATCTTTTCTCTTTCCTCATACTATAACCCCCAATAAGCATCTTTCCCCGTTACTATGGCATAATAAGAACATAGTAATCAATAATAAAATCCTTAACCGCAAAACATGGATTCAAAAAGGTATCAGATTCATTCAACATATTATAGATGGCCCGTATATCCTCTCCTTCCAGCAACTTTCTACTATATTTAATATACCTAAGAAAGACTTTCAATTTTACAATAACTTAATCAATTCCTGCCTGGATGCACTAGCCCAATTTTCCAATGAAATTCTTACTCCAGATGCCCTTAGACTAATGCACCTTACCACAGTTATTGAGGTTCGAGCTGCTAAAATATACAATATGCTCACCTGAACTTTTAAGATTTGCTCTATACGTCTGAAATGGGAACTGGATTTAGGCTACAGGTTTGAAGATGATATTTGGACCCGCCTGTTTTCTAAAATCAAACATATATCGGTGTCAGCAAATATTTCACAACACTATTATTTCTTCATTCATAGAGCATTTATTACTCCGGCCAAATTGGCTAAGTCTAATCCGAATTATAATGCAAAATGTTGGTCATGTAGCATATCCCCCGCCACGTATTTGCATATGTTTTTTGAATGTTCATATGTTGTTAAATTTTGGGAAAAAATTTGGAAGTTTCTTAAATGTATCTTCTGCGTGGATGTACCCTTTTCCCCTGTTAACATATTTTTAGGAAGTATAGCCATTTCAACTTATATTCCATCTGACTCTACTAGACTTTACGATCTATTCATCTGTATAGCTTTAAAATGCATCACTGCTAACTGGAAAGACTTTAGCTTGCTTTCTGCCAAAATCTGGTGGAATACTATTTGTAACATTCATAAACTGGAAATGTGCATGGCCAATAATCATAACACAATTCCGAAATATAATGCTAAATGGTATCATTTCACGAGGTATCTTAATTGTTTCAATGCAACTGCACATGGTACATGAACTTACACCTTCATGTTTTCATCTTTATCAATAAGTTTATACTCAACCGAAATGCTAGAACTAATCAATATTTGAAATGTTTAAATTATCTGGATGAAATAATCCAATATACCCATTCTCCCCCCCTATCCTCTACCCTCCTGGTTCTTATTTGTCTCCTGTCTGTCTCCATGTACGTCTCCCCCCTAATCTCTATATTCACTACATATAAATCACTCTTTGCAGACTGGAACCACTACTTATCGTATACTACTTGTTATAGTAATGTTGTTTTATACCTACTATTGTTCATATTATATACTTAAGTGAATTTAACAAATGGATTAGTTATACAGATATGTTCTTACAAAAGTCCAAAATTATTCACTATGTTATTTCTTTATGTTCTTGTTTCATTCAAAGTCTGTAACTTGTTGATATCTGTGTCATACTCAATATTTTCAACAATAAAAATTATTAAAATAAAAAAAAACTATATGCAACTATAAAAGGAAAGCCTTGCAGTCTCATGGGCCCACAAGCACATCAATCACTTCCTAAATGGGGAAAATGTCACAATGATCATGTGTTACCAAGCACTCCTAACCATATTTGGAATCCCCAGCCGCTGCCCATCGAGAGATGGGGCATATAGATGCAGGTGTGTGACTAAAACATCAAACGCAAATCCGGACATAAACATAATCCAGCTGATTCCATGTCACAGCATCCACAAGGTGTGTCTAACACATACACCAAATACGCAGAATGCCTGAACTTCATAATGCAGACGTATTCCCACCAGAGCTATTCCTGCTAGATATTGTGTCAGACACACAAATGATGCGACTCTGAACGGTGAGGGGACTGATAAGAGCCACACGCTGGCAACAGTTTGAGGACATCCATATGAGCATGCCAGCTGGGTGGATGCGAGCGGCTGCCAAGCCATGCAAGCCATTCACAGTGAATGGTCCATTACCGAGATCAACACAGTGCTCCAAGGCACCGGGAAAGTCATGTCTGACGCATGTGACTGAGGGTTCTGGTGAAAACCATTGAAGGGCTCAGAGGAGTAGTAGAGGTCAAAAGGATACTGAGCGAGTGCGGTTGGTTCTTCCAAATGCATGACATGGTTGAAGAAGCAGTCAAAACCTGTCACTTGTGCCAAAGCATGCCCAGAGAAAATAAGCTGCCACCTTTCCAAACTCTGAACTACAGGGACTACATCACGGAGTGGCTTCTCAGTCTGCTACAACCTGGAAAATATTGCCCAGTTGTGATTGATAAGGACTCCCCAATTGCACATAGGCTGGGGATCTCAGCACTTGACGGCTTTGTCTCTGAGTCCCCACTCCTCCCGGAAATGGTTAAATCAGATAACAGACCTCACTTCAGGAGAAATGGGTTCAATGCATTTGCTGAGTAAATCACTTTTGGAGACAAGAGATAACTCCTGCGTAGCCGTAGGCCAAAGGCTCGATCGAGCAATTCATGACCACGGATAACACAACTAGTGGCGGGAAGGACATATAAACACAAGCTGTGAGTCTAAAGACCTACCCCTGACTGTGGCGCCCAGCAACTCTCTTCAGAACAGATGCTATTCAGAAGAGAGCAGACAAGGCTGCTGTGTCGACAGCGTGGAGGGGCCGGAGGACATAATGGCGTAAGAGGGAGAAACAAGAATGTAAGGAAAAGCTAAAGCACTACATTTTGAGCTCACTTTTTTTTAGCGCTGTGATGCCCTTTGTGGAGTGATTTAGTCACACTACAAAACCTGCAACCTAAACCCACATTGACAACAGAAGATACATCAAGAACCCTGCAATGTCAGTGAGAGACACTTTCTGAGGAAATAGTAGCAAAACACAAAAGTCGAACAGTGAGTTTAAGAAACAGCCGATGACATCATCAACATGAGAGGTACAGTGGCCAAAGCAAAGGATGATGGGAGCACTGCTCCCACAAATGTGCAATGCTTTAAGAAGTTCAAACTGAAACAAGAACAGGAAAAGGTTGAAACAGCATCACTGGAGAGAGGGTTGGTCAACCAAGCTGACTTGGGAGTCCCGTCTGCCGCCGTGAAGCCACGGAATACACCTGCAGACCCCTGTATAACAAGAAGCCAACCACAATATGAAATGGGAAGATTGACCCCTTTGATTGAAGCAATGGGAGTCAGCACCACATGTGGTCTGAACAAGAAAAGATAGAACCCCAGGGGAGATGATGTGTCCTGCGAAGACAGCGGGACACAAGAGGAAAAGGAGTAATGCGACTAATACCATGGATCTTTGCGAGCACGGCACCATTCCCATGCTACAAGAAGATGGTCAACACACAGATCTTCAAAAGGGACATGCAGTCCACCTAGCCATTGAGGGTGACTTTATCACAGAACATAACGGGTCCCAACCTTCATCATCTTGGTTTGAGATGTGTTGCTTCCCTGTCCTGCGTAATATTAAGCGAAACCAAAAAAGTGATGGGTGGAAGGTTTTGAACTAATCGGAACCACTGGCATTGCTCTGGGAAACCTTCCACACCACCGTTTCTTAGCCTGCCTGCGCCATTGCAAAATGGGTCCAGCCATTATGCAAATCAGTCAGATACTGCCACTAATGGGAGCAGCCCAGCCCGAACTGCTAGGCCAGGTCCCCTCTGCACGGAAACACAAACAACCCCAGACATGTTTTGGCCTTGGTACGCCTTCTCAGTGGGGTGGTAAGAAACCCCCTCCCTTAACATGAGCACAGCATTGGGGAGCAGTGAATCGCCGAGCAGGCGCAGCTGGGCCCCCCACTTTACCCGCGAGGAAGTGTGACACTCTTAAGCATGTCTGAGGTTGATAAAACCCCTGGTTTCAATCTAGAAGAAATTGATGTGGTAGATTTTTGGGAATACCCCTCAATCTGAGGAATACTCGTGACACTGTGTTCAGACATAAATACTGGCTGTGAGAAGGCTTGGATTCCGGTTAGAAGCAGCTCGTTGGCACTGGCACACTGAGATAATTTGCCAGCAGTGGCTCCGGGGAGACTGCTTCTACTGTGAGCTGCGTGCTGTGAGGTGCCCACTCACACGCCACTGATGTGTGTGTGCCCGCTGCAGTGCCTCTTCAGAGCGCTCCCGACGGTCCTCGTCTGAGTACAGGGCTAGAGTGGGAGCTGAGCGGGAACTCTGTCTCACAGACCCCCTGTCTGTGTGGAGGAGCCCTCAAGCCTTCATCTTTCTTGAACACATAACACCCGTGCTAGAAATACTACACTGGCTACCATTAAAACAGCTAATAAAGTTCAAGTCCATGTGCATCACGCACAGAGCAATACACAAACAAGGCGCAGAATTCCTAAGCGACAAACTACGCCTACATCAACCGACAAGAACACTGAGATCAAGCACCGACATATGCCTGAAACCAAAACCATATAACAGAAGAAAACTCGAAGGATCTGCTTTCTCTCACCAGGCACCGAAAACCTGGAATGACCTACCTAAGAATATAAGGAACACAACAAACCACCTAGCATTCAGGAAACTCCTCAAATCATGGCTCTTCACAACGTAACAACAACAGCGACGCACTAGAATGCCCACCCCATTAAAACAACGAGGAAAATAACACCAACCAGGGCCACTCTCAAAATGGACAAACCCTGAACCCAAAGAACCGACCACACATCAGACCATACGATATCATGGGAAATAGCCGCAAAAGGAGGTCTCCAGAGATTGATCACATAATCAGACCCAGACGAAAGCCCTCAAATGGCTCATCCACTCCCCCCCCCCAGACGTATCATATCCAAACCGGCAGTCGCATTTAGATAGAAAGTTTGTGAGTCCACTACACCAGCCCCAGCACCCAAGGAAGAGAATAGAAACCCAACCGACACTAATCAATCCATCAGCATTAGAACACCTACAAAGCGCGCTAGAATAGAACGGCGAGGAGCAATCAGAACACATATAGAGCGTGTTAGAACAGCACAAGGAACGCCTCACATAACCAAACCCTGACAGGCGTAACCCCTTTGCCCACCCTGATGAGATTGGGAGGATTGGCGAGCGCCAAGCTCGGACAGATCTCCGAACTTCTGTTAAACTTCATACAACCGACTAACAAAAAACTCAGCATTTCTGCAGACTTATCTCACTCAAAAAGCTCACACAATCATCTCTCGCACAACAACCCGCACCCACTTCACAACACCGCAACAACACATAAGCAACACCAACAGCACACAAGGACTGCCATCGATCCAATACTCGCACTGAAGCTCAGCACCCGGTGTATACCGAGTTGAAGCTGCCAACAGATCGCCACTCCTCTCACTATCCTACTCCCGCTTCACCTCACTAACCCATCCCACCTTCTCATTTGCAGATCCGCCAGAGCGCCTGGGGACCAACTCCGTTGGTGACGGTGCGCGGTACAAATACCTTTAACATTTAACATTTTTTCTCACCAAATGTTCTGCGAACAGAAGCACAGTAGACTACTGTAATAAAAAAAATTGTAATTATTATGATAATAATAATGTGTTGTGGGCTGGCTTGCTGTTGAAGAGTCCCAGTTTCCCACTGACGCGCTTTGTGGTTTTGTGCAAATCTTTGTCACTACGCGTCTTACGCTCGGGGTGCTTAGTCCTGGGGCATGCATGTGCTGTAGGGTGTCCCTGCTGTTGTTTATTTTTCATACACAATGAGTGGGGGTTTAGTGTGGGGCTGTGGCCTCAGGCACTCACGTGCACACTGTTGGAATGCCATCACGGTTATGACCCCAGCCCCTGTGCTGGCTTGCAAGGCCATTGCAGTGGTTTTCCATTCATCTGTACAACGAATGGCCGGGCGCAGCCCGTTGTAACTGCAAACACCCTGGGTTGTGCAAGCAAGCATGGCGGATTTGTTATTAATGATAACACACGGCCTGCATACACAATACAGGCCAGCTCAGGGCAGGCCCGCGTCCCGGGCCCCAGTGGGGACCAGATCCAGGCGAGTCTCGCCCGACTCGTCCTCTAAGAGGGCGAGAGAAAGGGCACAGGCGCTGGAGCTCGAACAGAGCCTGCTTGCCCATCAATGGGAAGGGCCGGTCCGTTCCTGTGCCCCTCCCAAACCAAAACACCCTCACTAACATCAAAAGGCTCTCGGGGGAAGCTCCTGAGACCGGCGAAGTGGCAGCAATCCCCGCTTCCTGCTCGGCCGAGCACTGCTGTCCAGAGGCTGCCCACACAAGCTGCGGCGAGAGGGAGCACTCGAGAGCACATGTTACATAGTTACGGTACGTGACGATATGGCCTGCTATCTTCTGTTATTTCATTCCTTGTTTGTAGCGTGCGGGTAGCCTCTAAGGATGCTGGGAATCCGTTTCAGTTCCATGAAGATGCAGATAATGTAAAGTAACGCTAGCTTGACAGGTGTGCAGGCTGGCGGATAGTAGCGACAGATAGATGGAGACACACGGGGCACCAGTGATTGGACGCACGTCCGATGGATGATAGTGGAGCATATATCACACATTGTGGTAGACATGGGTATGTCACAGGATAGAGATATGGAATATCGCGATGGCGTAGGGTGCATTGAAGCGCATGCGCGTGAATGACCCCCTCATGCTGCTGCCTTAAACGAGCTCCATGCGTTAGGAAAGTGCAACTGACCAAGTGGATATTGTCTGGCTGCATCTCTTAAGGGGCCAGCCTACTGTGATATAGATTTCCAGCAGTGGGATGTGGCTTCCTGGTAGCCTGCATGGGGAGATTTGTGGTGGTCTTAAAGTGAGGTCATCGTCCAGGCCTTTCATGGTATGGCCGGCTCTTGGACTCGCTAGAGAGGGAGATGGCCCAGGGCTGACTGTGCATATGTAGTTTGGGATTAGGGAACGTGGGCATTATAATTGGATGGTTTCCCTTCTGTATCATACCAGTGGATGTCTAGTCAAATGGTCGACAGACAAATGGTCGACACAATTTGGTCGACGGGTCAAATGGTCGATTTTTTTTATTTATATATATATATATATGTTTTAGGTTTTTGTTTAGGAAAAAAAAAATGTGAAAAAACAACAAACAAAAAAATTCCACCATTGGACCTGTTGACCTTTTGGTGTCGACCATTTGTCCTGTCGACCATTTATATCCGACCAAATGACCTAGAACCATACCAGTGTACAGTGCGGCTCTACTCATCAGTCCCCCTCCACCCCCCAAGTCTTTAACTTCCCAAGATGGTGTTGAAATGAGAATTGAAGCCCCTTTAGTAACTTCAAGGAAAAGGTTTAGGAGGTACTTATGGGTTGCAAGCCACAGACTTGGACTCCCTTCCCATCCCCACCTCCCCAGCTCACTCACCCTACTATTTTCAAGCTTGCACTACAAACACCAGCCAGCCTGCTGTGCGCACACACACACCCACTGAAGTGGAACCTCCCTCTTACACCTCACCAGCTCCTAACAAAAACACCATGTAAACCCTACACCGTAACCCACCAAAACATAACCCATCCTGCATACCCCCAACCCAGCCGTACTTACAGGGCACACTTTATTAGGAACTAACCATGCAGAATAACAACACCCGAGGCTAACCTCTGGCAACACACCTCCCATGCCCCAGCCCAGCTCATCTACAATCTTACCAGCACACAGAAAATGGCTAACTCAGACAAAGCCGCTCCAACGCTGCCCTTCCATCTCTTCACACTAGTACCAAGCCCCAACCTCGCCCTCACAGGACATAGTGCCAAGCGGCCGCCCAAAAGGGACAAGTCGCCCTGTACAAGACACAATCACATCCCGTTAGTGGTTACATTACAGAATGACCAGGGATGCTGGCATCGAAAGAGCCAACCAATGGTATTCATTTGATATAAGGTCAGGAAACGTCTGGCCGGCTGACACTGCTGGGTGCAATGAAAGCGGTTCTATGAAAAGAAATCTGAGGCTTTTGGTGATTGATTCATGAGTAAAACAGGCCTGGAGCTTCTATACATGGCTCAGCACTTTGAGGGCAGGTGGGAGGCCTGTATAGCTCTGAAGCACTGAGTACAGCTCTGCCATACCCCGTGCAATGAGCATCTGCCCGTGGAACTTCAGGGGGCCGTAGCTATAGAGCCAACATCCTCATTACTGTTGTCTCAAAGATATTTATTTTTATTTATTTACATAAAGGAGGAACAATGCTCTTTTGATCATAAAATAATGTACAATAGATAAATCAGATTTGATGGGAAGCAGTGAGCTTCTTACAATAGAGTGAGTTTGAGGGACATTCTGTCCAGGTTGTGGACAACCTGGACAGAAAGGTTATTTTATGTTATTTGAACTTTTAAAGCGCCTGGTCACCAGAGGTATCTTGGCGCTGAGGAGGAGTGGCGAAGGACAGCTGGCAATAAGCCACAAAGAATTAGAATAGCAGAGTCTTCCGAGATGTTCTAAAGGCTAGATGGTTGGATATAGCCTTGATCATAGGTGGAAGGTTGTTCGATACTTGGAACTGTCACCGGGGACAATACACAAGTGGACATACTTAGATTATGGACAACCAACAAAGGACATTTTTAATTGCAGGCAGGTGGTACGGCCAGCTGTGCTCGGGACGTGACCATGCTGGGTGAAGAGTGGAGGCAGAGGAAGTGAGAGACAGAGGCAGGTTGGAGTCGAGGGAAAAGTGTTAGCTAGCAGGCAGATGCGAGGTATGTTAAGAGGGTAACTCAGAGGCGAGGAGGTAGAGCTGGCCTTATGCTAGCAGTGGCCAACTAGTTATGCTTGCTGTTTAGAGAAATGTGCTTTTATTGAGTGATCTGGATTTGTGGCAAGGCAGGCTTGCATTCTTCATTTATACCAAAGATACCAGGGCCTGCCTATATGACAGAAACCTTGGGCTGGCCCCGTGCAATATTTCTACCAGGGAAAATATGCACGGAAGGAATGCATATTTGCATCGTCATCATTTTTGCACTGGCGCAACAAAATTCAACTGGGCCAGCATGCAGTTTGTGTAATATCGTCCTTGATAGCCCCCAGTATGTACTGGTTGATCACCTTGCGTGAATCACCAGGCAAGCTTTTTGAAAATAATTATGTATTCACACTTGACTATTTGGGTAGAGGAAAGTAAAATCATTCACATGTGCCAAACTGGTTTAAAAAAAGAATGCCGACAATGTCAAATTGTGTGAACTTAGCCCCGTTGGCTTGCCTGACATTGGCCAGGTCCGTTGCTCTATGCATTGGTGGGCTTCGCCCTGGCCATTGATAAGGTCCGTAGAGGCCAGCGTCAAGGTAAATTAATGAAATTGCTCCTGGGATACTGGGCGATGCAAGCGGCAGGGTGAGTGAATGACGCCAGACCCAGATATTCTTTGGAAGGCGTTAGGCCGTATTTATTGCATCACTAAATGGGACAAGGCCATGCAAGAATGACATCACATGAACTGTTCCGTTATCAATTACATACCTGAGCGTGGGGGAGTGGCCATGGCCATCGCCCCCCACTCTCCAGAAACGGGCGTGAGGGAAATAGGTGACCCTGTAAACTGGCCAGACCCCCAGTCCCGCTCCCCGTTGCATGGAACGGTGAGGACCGCTTAATCAGCTCCTGGCATGACACCTCACTGTTCCGTGCCAAATCTTGGGCCATAACATAAATCAAAAATAAATCACCCCTCCAGTGACCCAAATCGTTCAGTCCATAACTCAATTCAATGCATTGTGCCCCAACTTACTGCCACAGGGCCACTGGTGTACCTGTCAGGGACACTCCCCCTCTGGAACAGCTCTTGTGCTCGTACCTCAAGACCATCTATGGCCCACTACTATGACCTCCATCACAATCGGTCGACAGCCGTAACCCAATCGTCCCCTTAATGATGCCCCAACATTCAGTCGACAGCAGGAGCCGTCAGGGACTATCGAACTTGCTCTGCAACATTGGGATGCCCCACGCTGTGCCACGCTGTGCTTCCCTCCCTTGTCGTGCGACCCCTTGATTGCCGTACAGATACATAACCCTCAGGAATCTCGACCGATGCCCGCGGCAGAAGCCAACTGTATTTTATTTGCGCGCTCCCATCCGATTGGAACGTCTGCCACGCTCCTCTTCAGTTGTTGTGAGGCCAGCAGATTTTACCTGTCCCGGATGTCCCTCAGCCCCCTCAATCAAAGTACCCCACGAGTACCATAGCCAATACACAAGCTGTGATGTTTGGGGGAACATTCCCCTATCACAGGGTGTAATCTAGAGGTAAAAAGACAAGACAAGTTCATACATACCCCCCACCAGAACAGTAAGAGTCCTACTTGACCTTGATCTAACCAGCACTGAAACTGGAAGCCCTCACCAATGCAATAAACACAAAGTCCCTTGGCCGTCCCTCAGAACGGGGCAGCACCACCACGGGCGCACCACAGACAATCTGTATATTGGCATGGGGCAACACCCCCCATGGCCGCACTGCTGGCCCACCACTGGCATACCCGACAATGACCTGACACTGTGGTCCTTACCAAGATCCCCCTCCAGAGAACAAACATCCACGAGAAACCGCCAGTGTGCGCAAAATAAACTGAACTTACCACAATCACCCACTCGGCATCCAGTGCCCTCTGGTTCTCGAACTCCTGGCCCGTAGTTCCTACTGGCCCGAAGCTCTCACTGTAACCCCACACCTGGCAGGGATTAACAGCTGGGCACATTTATTACACTGCAAAACGAACACTCCATCACCCACACATGTGACCCATAAAAACAAACATTAAGGGCACCCATAAAAAACAAAGAATTCCTATTGTGAGCAAATCATATTGTCCATTTACATTCTGACAGGTGGTCCAGGTGGACCATACCCTATGTCCCCTCAGCAGTGCCCAGCCTCACCGCCATGCCCCCTTTGGGGGCGATACCAGGAGGCACACCACTTTGCACCGGCAAGGACAGCCTCCTGATCTCACTTCCCCTGTCCTCCCCCAGGGACCCCCACTGGTCTAAAACCTCCAAGTGAGAGGCAGTCAGCCCTCGCCACTATACCTTACAGGCACCGGGGTCCCCGGAAGGGCCAACTCAGTGACCATATGGTTCTCCCCCACCTGCCACAGGGACGCAGACCTCCCGGTCAACACAGGCACTCTGTATATTAGCATGGGGCAACACCCCCCATGGCCGCACTGCTGGCCCACCACTGGCAGGCCCACCCAGAGCCTAACACTGTGTTGCCCCAAAGAACAAACATTTACGAGATACATCAAAACTTGCCACGATTGTTGCACCCCCACAACAAACCAATACCTACGGGGGTTGGCAGGTCCCCCATAAGCCTCGGCACCACACCCCACCAACCTCCGGTGTGCTCCATCCACCAGCACCTCTGTGGTGCCATACGGTCATCCACTTGGCAACTCCAACCACATGTACTTGCGCAGTGCCCTGCGTGCCCCTACTGGGTTGCCAGGCCTGAAGTAAGCCACCGCCAGGCCCTACAGACATAAAAGCCCCAAGCCCCATGCCATATTCAAACTGTGACCGCCCACCCGACTGCCACCAGGGGGCCCGCCATACATCAAATAGGCCATAATGGCCTAACAAAAAACAGCGGCCCTTACAAACGGACTCATCCCGGGAAAAAAACTTCTACTAAAACTCGCCTATCCATGCTAAAATAACCCCACTTACTGAATTGCTCACCACTCTTACCAATGAGTTTGTGGCCCCTCAGCCGCCACACCCCCTGGGACCAATACCCAGGGGCACCCAAGCCCTTGGCCTGTCTCTAGCACCCCTCCCAGGTCCCGATCCCCAGAACCCACAGTCCCAATGGCCCAAAGCCCCTTGCCATGCTCCGACCGAATCACACACTCCGTTGGTGCTGGATCCCAGGACTGCTGCCAGGAGGCAAACCATCTACAACACAACCAGCCAGCTCGCATGAAGGGGGAGGGGGGTTGCCCTTCCACTGCCACATCCCTTGGGAACGATACACGAGGGGGACCCAGGCCCATGACGGCATCCAGTACCCCTCTGAGATCCCCCAGAGTCGGAAGCCCCTTGCCACCCTCGCACTATGAGCACCCCTCATGGTGGCTCTGGGAACCAGGACAGATGCCAGGGAGCAATCATCCGTCTAACAGGCTACCAGGAAAACATTACCCTGTCCCAACCAAACCCAGGCGCCCAACATATGCTGCCTCATTCGCCCACGTCATAGCCAGGCGCCTGTACCCCCTCCCCGGGTTTGCCCTGAGGCCAGACCTGCTCACCTTGGCCCATGGTGCCACCGTGCCAATACCTGAACTGCCTCCCCCCCCTGAAAAGTGCACCAACTATAGTAAGGTGCGCACACAAATTCTAAAAAATGTATGTAAGCATTTATATATTTGTATGCGTACCTTACTATGGTTTGTGTACTATGCAAGCCATCTTTTATAAACATAGAAATGTGTAACATAGAAATATATTTATAAAAGATGGCTTGAAAAGCACAGAATTGAAGCCATCTTTTTATAAAGCTTTGCCAACGGACAAAGACGCCTCCGGCTCGGTGATCTGTGCTGTGCTCTGCAGAGCAGATAGATCACTGAGCCTGAGGCGTCTTTGACCCTCTGCGAACCCCGGGGCTGCGTGATCTAATCTGCAGATTAGATCAGGGAGTTCCAGTATCGCTGAGGGTCATTGACCTGGGGAGGGGAAACAAAGAGACCATAGCTTCCTCTTGTGACCCCTCATGTGACCCCTCAAGAGGAAGTTACAGTGACTGACAGAAGTGCCAGACAGCCACAGCGTTGCTGAAACTGTAACTTGTGGCGGGGATAATGTGTCCCGCCGTGGTGTGTCCCGCTCTAGGGACAGCCGAGCAGGACACACAGCAGACCGGGATCACCTGGCTGGACAGGAGTGCTGCAGTCACGCAGCTGATCACTCGGCAGGGGTCACACTGCAGGGGTCGGGATCACCCGACAAGATACCAACACTGGGATCACCCAGCGTAAGGGCTCCTTGTCTCTGTGGTCACACAGGCCGAGTATCCAACACAGGCCGTGGTCACACGCCAGGCACACAATGGAAACTGATACGGACACAGGGTTGACTTCTGGGCCTCTGCTGCAGTGTCTGCACGTGCTCGCAGAGGCCCCTTTCCACTTATTCAAGACGAAGTCATTACTTGTGTTCTTAAAAAGGGCAACACGCCCCAGCTAAAGGGGCCACACACCACACTCCCCTTTACCATAACCAAACAAAACAAAAACAGCAATACTGGTCCTGTAACCAAGCCCACAATTTTGGTGCATTCCGGTCTGCACACTAGTACTATTAACCATGTACCTAACCACAGCAAACTTTCGTGCTTTCCAGTCCGCGCACCCACACGGTTAACATTTTCAGAAGACCCCACAACCCGCTTGGATCCCAGCAACCCTATATGCCTGGATCAAACTGTCCATCTCGGAAAATCATGCTCCGGTCTCCCCACATTTGCTGAAGACGCCCCTGGTCACTCCTCTGGTTGCAGGACAGAAAAAATATCTCCTTGTCGTCGTCATCCTCAACATAGTCAAACTGCCTTCTTTGTTGTTCTGCCAGCTGGCTCACAACTGTTTTGGGTGGTTTCCTTCCCGGTGCTTGTCTCATAACTTCCTTTGAGGCACTCCTTGCTGCTGGCCCCCACAGGGCTGGTTGGTGATGGGCTGGGCAGACCCTTGCGAAATGAGGGCATAACGTTGCGCCCGTCTTCTTTCGTGACCACTCCCCTTTTCTGGCCGGATTACTTCCCTGCCATTTGCTCACAACACAAACCTCCTCCAGTTTCACCCATTGCAAGGGGGCTTCCAGCTTGAGCTGCTGCCTGGAGATGTCCATGGCAGAGGCACGTACCTCTGCCAACTGCTGGGAGCATCCCAATTCTAGGGATTCTGTCCAAGGTTAGGCCTGGCTCCCTGAGGACCTGCTTCCGCTGTTTAGCAGAGATGCAGTCATAAATTATCTGAGCCCTAATCTGGTCATCCTTAAAGTTGCAGAGAGTGCAGGAAAGCTCGATGTTCCGAAGCTTGCCATGAAACGCATCTAAGCTTTCCCCTTCCTCTCGTCTTGCGCATCTCATCCTTAACCGTTCATAGTCACGGTTGATCGTGGGCATAAAGTATTCATTCAGTGTGGCAATGGCTACGGAATATGTTCGTTCCCTGGGCCGCAAAGTCTTGAACAGTTTTTGGACTGTGGGCCTGCTGAGTATAGCAAAGTTGGCAGTTTCTCCCTTTTCTTGTTCTCAACTGCCTCAAAATACAGTTCGAGGTTCTCCACCCACGCCGTCCAATTGGGCCCTACCACATCAAAAGCGTACAGTAGCGCAAGCTATCCATTCTGTCAATACGCCCCTTGCGTATCATTCTCTTCAGACCCCATGATGGGTGCTTGATGTTGCACTGTGTCTTGCCACACGGGGGCGCACAAGCACTCCCCGGGAGCCGCTACCATGTGGTGTCCACTCGCTCGAACAAGAGTATGACCTCATTCGCCACAACCTCCTGGCTTCCTGAGCTCCTCACATGTGACCACTTCAACTGGATGTCCCTGAAGTCCTCTGCTGCTTGAGCCGGCGGAGCGCAATCACCCACAGCGCCCATGCGCCAAGATCATGCCTGCACCTGTCCTTATGACTGGACGCCCACCAGGAAGGACACATTCTTAGCAACCCTCCAGGGTTTCTCCCACATGGAGCACAGTGGAACTCGCCGCTGGGCGGCCCGGTTGTGTGTCTGTATGGGGAGCCCTTTCTCCCCGCTTGCCTGCTCCGGCCTGGAGGGGAATCACCGTTGGGCGCCCCGGGTACAGCTGATGAGGGACACAGGCACCCACGTGTGTTTTGCCTTCCCCTTAATCCCGGGGACTGCTGGCAGAACACAGGTCACTCGGGTCCAAGGGCACCGCCTTGGCCTCTAGACTCATGCTGTCGAAATACTGGGACGCCACAATGCAGTGTGTGATGTCAGTTAGCCAGTCGAAATGAAGGGCTGTCGGTGATACAGTATGTATGAAATCACAACGTCAATTACATACACATGCGAGTACAAATAAGCATATGCACAGTTTGTGGAGTCGAAGCCGGGGGTGCTGTTGGGGGGCCTCCTTTGCGCCCCCCAACTTCCTATGACTGTCGAGATGCGATGTTTAGCGCCTCGGTGGTCTTATTTCCGAAATCAGCTGCAAGGCACTTGTTCCACCGCTGCATCTTGATGTGGAAACACAGGGTCATGCATAGGGTGAAGGCAATTATGCCCGAGGGCTGGCGGCAGTCACTGAAGCAGGAACTCCCGCAATAACGTGCATACAGCACCTGGGCGGAAACACATCGCCGACAATGGGAAGGTAACTCTTGCTTTGCTGGATGTGGGAGCGCTTGATTTGCATACCCAGAAGCCCGTGGCCGAGAGCTCTGGCAGGCACCGCACCGTAACAGACGGAGTTAGTAGGCAAAACAGGGTTACACATGACTGCGGGGCTCGGTAGACGCGGCTATCGACCCACTCCTGCCCATCACCCTTACTCCCTCTTTTCTTTTCCCGTTTCTCCCCCAATGTCAGGCATAGGCCTATTTCTCAGTTTGGGGATTGCTTCAACAACCCCTCTTCCCACCCTGGGATCTTGTCCTTCTAGTTTCTAATTTACCTGGTTTTCCCATCCCATGCCTTTTACTGAGCCTCTCAACCTTCCTCGCCACTTTCCCTGCCAGCTGCTGCCCGATTGAGCCTGTGAACTACCCAATGCTCGAATATCGAGGTGGTCGCCTAGCCTGTGAGCTATCCCCACTACTGAGCCCGGAGGAAGCCTCTTCCTGAGGCTGTGAGCTGTCGCCCTCCTGTACCTGGTCCCTATTGAGACTTTGAGCTGGCCCCACACTGAGCCCGAGAGCTGGCCAGCTCCGGAGCCTGTCAGCTGCCCCCTACTGAGCATGTGACCAGTCTCCCTATTGAGGCCGTAACCTGCCCCCTTCCTGAGCCTGAGATCTGCCCCCTTCACGAGCCTGTGTGAGCCGCCCGTCTTGATAATGTGAGCTGCTCGCCCCTTGAGCTTGTGCCCTCTCTCTAGTGAGCCTGGTTGCTGTCCACCACTGAGCTTGCGAGCCCACCTCTTAGCACGAGAGTTGCCCCAATCGTGAGTATGTGAGCTGCCTGAGCCTGTGAGCTGCCCCAGTGCTGAGCCTGTGAGCTGCCGGCATCCTAAAACTGTGAGCTGCCCCCTGATAAACATGTGTCCTGTCCCCAAACTGAGCATGTGAGCAGCCCCCCTAATGAGTCTGGGACCAGCTCCCTTCCTGAGCCTGTGAGCTTCTCTCTTGCTGAGTCTGTGAGCTACACATATCCTAAGTCTGTGACCTACCCCTCCTGAGCCTGTGAGGTGCTGGCCTCCTAAGTCTGTGATCTGCCCCTCCTGAGCCTGTGAGTTGCCCCCGTCTTGAGTCTGTGAGCTGCTCACCTCCTAACAGTGCCTTAAGTGGCACTGCTAAATGAGCCGGGGCTCATCAAGGGGGCGTGGCCTAACGGCAGGGGTGGGGGCCGCCTGCTGGCCTGTTAGATCACGCCCCCTTGACGAGCCCCAGCTCAATGGGCTACTGGCACCCTTGCCAGGCAGCCTTCTGTAGAGATCGCACCCTCTCCCATGGGAGGGGCAGCGTCACCATTAAGGCTGAAAGGGTGAGGCCACTGGAAGCTGAGGCCTTTTTCCTAAAGAATGGAAAGGAAGGAAGGAAAATAGAATAGAACTCCCCCACCCAGGACTGAGCTGGGAAGAGGGAGAAAATAATCCAAGGCGGATATAAAATAAAGACAGGTTGAAAAAGACAGTTGAAGAGTGGGAGGAGAGAGAAGGAAAGGAGAAAGTATTAGCTGTGACGGGCTCATTGCCTCGAGCGTCCCACTAGGGGCAGAATCCAGCTAATGGCGCCAGGCAGTGTGTGGGGATTCTCCCAAGAAGAAGAATCCAACGGGGCTGAGCTGCTGAGGTCAGGGGCGGCTCGCCCCACCCCAGGCCCAGTGAAATCCATGGACGCCAGTAGCTGCCTGGGCCAACTAAGAACAGCCCGGCCCAGGCCGCGTGTGCGTGACGGCCCATACCAGGCTACCCGGCCGTGCCCCCAAAGGCCCGCCTCATGACCAGTGAGGCGGGCCCTTCAGTGAAGTCCCCCTGCGCTGCATATGCTAGGTGCAGCCCGGGAGGTGAATGCATGTGAGCGGTGAAGCCCGCTCCACCTAGGAGAAATAGTCCTGGGTTGGTCTCGCTGGTCAACCTGGGTGAAGAAGAGAAGGTGGTATGAATTCTCCAGCTGCTCTGTTGAGCGGCCTGGGTGAAGAAAGCCCTGGGCCAGCCCACAGGAGCCGTCCGGGTGAAGGCAGAGGCTCGCGATGTATTGCAGAGGGGGCAGGCCGGAATCCCGACAAGGCAACAGGCACAGAGTTGGGGTCGTCGGCATCTCCATTGTCATGGGGATGCTGCCAGAACTAAAATGGCTGCGGGGAGCGCAGTAGTGAGCGTTGTGGCATCCCAATGACAATGGGGAGGCCGCTGAAGTCAAAATTGCGCCATGGGCGCAGCAGTGATGTCAGGAGGGCCCACCCAGAATATAAAAAACAATGCCCCCCAGCCAACGGGCATATCCCGAAAAATGATAACATTACAGCAGGTACAGCAGTCAATGCGGGTGGGCCCCCCAGCCAACGGGGCCCACCCGGAAGATCAAGAAGGAACGCAGGGCGTGGTGGTGTAGGTGGTCAGACCCCCACTCATGCAAGGATCACAGTTCTTGCCCCCTTGCTCCGTCATCTCAATCCCCACATAAAAAGCTAGTACAGCTAATATTTGCGTTACCCATGATGAACACTCTAATCTTATCCTCTTATCAGAATTTTGTGATTCTGTTGTCATTTGTGGGCAGGAGTGTGGCCGCAGTGTGCATGATACAGTCAATAAATCACCCTCTTCTGAATGCTTCGTCAAAATGTCAAGTGACAAAGCTCAGGGTTCGGCAATGGTTTAAGGGGGACCTTGCATGATCATCCAAGAATTCATGAGATATGGGCCTCATTACGAGTCTGCCGGTCCGGATACAATGGTACCGGTAAGCTTACCGGTACCGTTGTATCGGACTGGCAAACTCTGAGTTGTGCTCGCGGGTGCCTTTCATTCTGCCAGGTCTGCCCTGGCGGAATGAAAGGCACCCGCGAGTACAGCAAGCCGGTAGCACCGGCACGGTAATGAAGCGTGCCGGTGCTACAGGCATCCCCATTCCCATTGAGGCCTATGGGGCTCAAATGGGAATGGGGATCTACCGGCTCCGGCACCCGCCAAAGGGCAATTACCAGGTCCGGCGGGGCCAGAATACCCCGGTAATTGCCCATTTGCGGGTGCCAGACTTTCTTGCCGGTTTGGAGGTAGCCTTGCCGGTTTCACCGGCAAGGCTACCTCCAACCTTGTAATGAGGCTAAATTTTAACCCGGGTGGCAAGATGGTTTCCTACCAATGGTAAATGTTTTCCAGCCCATTTCTTTAATTTACTATACTAATGAATTCTGGGAGCTGTAGTTTTGGTTTACATCAATTGAACACATTGGGCTTAAGCATCTGATACCAATGATTTATAAAGGGAAATGAAAGCCCAGGCCTGTAGGAGTGGTGTGCCTTTACAGGGGGGTCGCGTGGTCCCCTTATGTATAAAGCATTTTCTTTCACCTTTGAGCTTTTCAACCTATCTTTGTCAAATGAGTATGCGGAGGGTGTAGCCATTTTATATGGGGGCTTCTGATCGTATCCCAGATCACAATATTGGAGAATCGGGGTAACCTAAGGCTTTGTTGAATATGGGAAGCCTAGCAGTGTCTGCCAATGTGTTCTTGTTGAAAATACCTTCCTCCACCTCCTCCAATGTCTTCTCACCATTCCCTAATCTCTCTCCTTCATCTCACTTGCTCTCTGCCTGGGGTTCGCTCCAGTTGCCACACTTTTGTTTTTCTTGTTTCCCCTCTCTGGAAGTGTTTTAAGTTTCTTGAAAGGGTCTCTAAAGGCCGTCCCGCTCTCTCTCGTCTAGAGGAAGCAAGATGCTCCCTAGCGTAGGCATTCCTACTCACCAGGATGGTATCTACTGATTGTTTACCATCACTGTCTAGTTTCTGCCCTGCTAGTCGTGAAGACTTGAAGGTAACCACCTTTTCCATCTAATCTCCCTGTGGGGGCTTACTAGGTGTGATCTACTCTATCTTTGAGTTAGCTCTAACGGCTAAAGGAGGCTGTGCCTTCCAAAAACCCAAGTTCCACTCTATCTTCCACCTTTCATGCCCTGATGTTCCTCTCCCTGTGTCTCACTATTACTCTGACCCTCCTCCCGCCACTCTACTCTCTGCAACTCCACCCATCCGGAGACTCACGGTTCCTGGGACCTCCTCCTCTTTCCCTCCAATGTCTCGCTCACTTTTGCTTTCACTCTCTACATCCACCCTTCGAAGTTACTCCTCTACTACTCTCCCCTCTCCACTCCAACTCTCACCTCACCACTCTATTGGTACGCATCCCTCTCTGCACCCCTATTTCTTCCCCTCACCACTCCACACTCCACTACCACCCTCCCCTCTCCACTCCACTAATAATCCACCTTTCCTTCTGCTCATTCACCTCCCATTCCACTCCCTCTGTCACATTCCACCCACTAGCGAGTCTCCACTCCACAGATCCATTACGTTTTGCTCCATTTATTTTGTTGTTGCTAAATTGCAAGTCCGACACACTATTTTGGCCGATTTTGCTGGTTTTTTCCCACAATCAGCAGGGGAAGTCATCTGCAAGCACCCTTCAATTCCACCCCCTTACTATATACCTTACCCCAACTTACCATCTACCTGTTCGTAGTAAAAAAAAAAGGCAGATAACAAGGAGTGTCCTGGGAGACTCTCTGCCAGACATGAGTCCTGGTTACAAGAGCCTTACCCAGAGTCTTTAGCTCACTATCTTTCACAGAGAAGAAATATCCCAAACATATCAGTCTTTGTCCTGCCCTGTGGCAGTCCAGCACCGAAATGCTAGGCAATTCTCCTCTGAACAAGAGTACCAACAGCAACACCAGACACGTGTTTCGGTCTGGTTGAACCTCATCAGTAGGGTGTAGCTGTGCCTCTCTAAGAATAGTGAGCAAGGGGTCCACGTCTGGATACCCCTAGTAACTTAGGGTGAGACCCAAAGTTACTTGAAATATGCAGATAACAAGGGGGGTCCTGGGAGACTCTCTGCCAGACATGAGTCCTGGTTACAAGAGCCTTACCCAGAGTCTTTAGCTCACTATCTTTCACAGAGAAGAAATATCCCAAACATATCAGTCTTTGTCCTGCCCTGGGGCAGTCCAGCACCGAAATGCTAGGCAATGCTCCTCTGAACAAGAGTGCCAACAGCAACCCCAAACACGTGTTTCGGTCTGGTTGAACCTCATCAGTAGGGTGTAGCTGTGCCTCTCTAAGAATAGTGAGCAAGGGGTCCACGTCTGGATTCCCCTAGTAACTTAGGGTGAGACCCAAAGTTACTTGAAATATGCAAATAACAGGGGGGTCCTGGGAGACTCTCTGCCAGACATGAGTCCTGGTTACAAGAGCCTTACCCAGAGTCTTTAGCTCACTATCTTTCACAAAGAAGAAATATCCCAAACATATCAGTCTTTGTCCTGCCCTGGGGCAGTCCAGCACCGAAATGCTAGGCAATTCTCCTCTGAACAAGAGTACCAACAGCAACCCCAGACACGTGTTTCGGTCTGGTTGAACCTCATCAGTAGGGTGTAGCTGTGCCTCTATAAGAATAGTGAGCAAGGGGTCCACGTCTGGATTCCCCTAGTAACTTAGGGTGAGACCCAAAGTTACTTGAAATATGCAGATAACAAGGGGGTCCTGGGAGACTCTCTGCCAGACATGAGTCCTGGTTACAAGAGCTTTACCCAGAGTCTTTAGCTCACTATCTTTCACAGAGAAGAAATATCCCAAACATATCAGTCTTTGTCCTGCCCTGTGGCAGTCCAGCACCGAAATGCTAGGCAATTCTCCTCTGAACAAGAGTACCAACAGCAACCCCAGACACGTGTTTCGGTCTGGTTGAACCTCATCAGTAGAGTGTAGCTGTGCCTCTCTAAGAATAGTGAGCAAGGGGTCCACGTCTGGATTCCCCTAGTAACTTAGGGTGAGACCCAAAGTTACTTGAAATATGCAGATAACAGGGGGGTCGTGGGAGACTCTCTGCCAGACATGAGTCCTGGTTACAAGAGCCTTACCCAGAGTCTTTAGCTCACTATCTTTCACAGAGAAGAAATATCCCAAACATATCAGTCTTTGTCCTGCCCTGGGGCAGTCCAGCACCGAAATGCTAGGCAATTCTCCTCTGAACAAGAGTACCAACAGCAACCCCAGACACGTGTTTCGGTCTGGTTGAACCTCATCAGTAGGGTGTAGCTGTGCCTCTCTAAGAATAGTGAGCAAGGGGTCCACGTCTGGATTCCCCTAGTAATTTAGGGTGAGACCCAAAGTTACTTGAAATATGCAGATAACAAGGGGGGTCCTGGGAGACTCTCTGCCAGACACGAGTCCTGGTTACAAGAGCCTTACCCAGAGTATTTAGCTCACTATCTTTCACAGAGAAGAAATATCCCAAACATATCAGTCTTTGTCCTGCACTGGGGCAGTCCAGCACCGAAATGCTAGGCAATTCTCCTCTGAACAAGAGTACCAACAGCAACCCCAGACACGTGTTTCGGTCTGGTTGAACCTCATCAGTAGGGTGTAGCTGTGCCTCTATAAGAATAGTGAGCAAGGGGTCCACGTCTGGATTCCCCTAGTAATTTAGGGTGAGACCCAAAGTTACTTGAAATATGCAAATAACAAGGGGGGTCCTGGGAGACTCTCTGCCAGACATGAGTCCTGGTTACAAGAGCCTTACCCAGAGTCTTTAGCTCACTATCTTTCACAGAGAAGAAATATCCCAAACATATCAGTCTTTGTCCTGCCCTGGGGCAGTCCAGCACCGAAATGCTAGGCAATTCTCCTCTGAACAAGAGTACCAACAGCAACCCCAGACACGTGTTTCGGTCTGGTTGAACCTCATCAGTAGGGTGTAGCTGTGCCTCTCTAAGAATAGTGAGCAAGGGGTCCACGTCTGGATTCCCATAGTAACTTAGGGTGAGACCCAAAGTTACTTGAAATATGCAGATAACAAGGGGGTCCTGGGAGACTCTCTGCCAGCCATGAGTCCTGGTTACAAGAGCCTTACCCAGAGTCTTTAGCTCACTATCTTTCACAGAGAAGAAATATCCCAAACATATCAGTCTTTGTCCTGCCCTGGGGCAGTCCAGCACCGAAATGCTAGGCAATTCTCCTCTGAACAAGAGTACCAACAGCAACCCCAGACACGTGTTTCGGTCTGGTTGAACCTCATCAGTAGGGTGTAGCTGTGCCTCTCTAAGAATAGTGAGCAAGGGGTCCACGTCTGGATTCCCCTAGTAACTTAGGGTGAGACCCAAAGTTACTTGAAATATGCAGATAACAAGGGGGTCCTGGGAGACTCTCTGCCAGACATGAGCCCTGGTTACAAGAGCCTTACCCAGAGTCTTTAGCTCACTATCTTTCACAGAGAAGAAATATCCCAAACATATCAGTCTTTGTCCTGCCCTGGGGCAGTCCAGCACCGAAATGCTAGGCAATTCTCCTCTGAACAAGAGTACCAACAGCAACCCCAGACACGTGTTTCGGTCTGGTTGAACCTCATCAGTAGGGTGTAGCTGTGCCTCTCTAAGAATAGTGAGCAAGGGGTCCACGTCTGGATTCCCCTAGTAACTTAGGGTGAGACACAAAGTTACTTGAAATATGCAAATAACAAGGGGGGTCCTGGGAGACTCTCTGCCAGACATGAGTCCTGGTTACAAGAGCCTTACCCAGAGTCTTTAGCTCACTATCTTTCACAGAGAAGAAATATCCCAAACATATCAGTCTTTGTCCTGCCCTGGGGCAGTCCAGCACCGAAATGCTAGGCAATTCTCCTCTGAACAAGAGTACCAACAGCAACCCCAGACACATGTTTCGGTCTGGTTGAACCTCATCAGTAGGGTGTAGCTGTGCCTCTCTAAGAATAGTGAGCAAGGGGTCCACGTCTGGATTCCCCTAGTAACTTAGGGTGAGACCCAAAGTTACTTGAAATATGCAGATAACAAGTGGGGTCCTGGGAGACTTTCTGCCAGACATGTGTCCTGGTTATAAGAGCCTTACCCAGAGTCTTTAGCTCACTATCTTTCACAGAGAAGAAATATCCCAAACATATCAGTCTTTGTCCTGCCCCGGGCATTCCAGCACCGAAATGCTAGGCAATTCTCCTCTGAACAAGAGTACCAACAGCAACCCCAGACACATGTTTCGGTCTGGTTGAACCTCATCAGTAGGGTGTAGCTGTGCCTCTCTAAGAATAGTGAGCAAGGGGTCCACGTCTGGATTCCCCTAGTAACTTAGGGTGAGACCCAAAGTTACTTGAAATATGCAGATAACAAGTGGGGTCCTGGGAGACTCTCTGCCAGACATGAGTCCTGGTTACAAGAGCCTTACCCAGAGTCTTTAGCTCACTATCTTTCACAGAGAAGAAATATCCCAAACATATCAGTCTTTGTCCTGCCCTGGGGCAGTCCAGCACCGAAATGCTAGGCAATTCTCCTCTGAACAAGAGTACCAACAGCAACCCCAGACACGTGTTTCGGTCTGGTTGAACCTCATCAGTAGGGTGTAGCTGTGCCTCTCTAAGAATAGTGAGCAAGGGGTCCACGTCTGGATTCCCCTAGTAACTTAGGGTGAGACCCAAAGTTACTTGAAATATGCAGATAACAAGGGGGTCCTGGGAGACTCTCTGCCAGGCATGAGTCCTGGTTACAAGAGCCTTACCCAGAGTCTTTAGCTCACTATCTTTCACAGAGAAGAAATATCCCAAACATATCAGTCTTTGTCCTGCCCTGGGGCAGTCCAGCACCGAAATGCTAGGCAATTCTCCTCTGAACAAGAGTACCAACAGCAACCCCAGACACGTGTTTCGGTCTGGTTGAACCTCATCAGTAGGGTGTAGCTGTGCCTCTCTAAGAATAGTGAGCAAGGGCTCCACGTCTGGATTCCCCTAGTAACTTAGGGTGAGACCCAAAGTTACTTGAAATATGCAGATAACAGGGGGGGTCCTGGGAGACTCTCTGCCAGACATGAGTCCTGGTTACAAGAGCCTTACCCAGAGTCTTTAGCTCACTATCTTTCACAGAGAAGAAATATCCCAAACATATCAGTCTTTGTCCTGCCCTGGGGCAGTCCAGCACCGAAATGCTAGGCAATTCTCCTCTGAACAAGAGTACCAACAGCAACCCCAGACACGTGTTTCGGTCTGGTTGAACCTCATCAGTAGGGTGTAGCTGTGCCTCTCTAAGAATAGTGAGCAAGGGGTCCACGTCTGGATTCCCCTAGTAACTTAGGGTGAGACCCAAAGTTACTTGAAATATGCAGATAACAAGAGGGGTCCTGGGAGACTCTCTGCCAGACATGAGTCCTGGTTACAAGAGCCTTACCCAGAGTCTTTAGCTCACTATCTTTCACAGAGAAGAAATATCCCAAACATATCAGTCTTTGTCCTGCCCTGGGGCAGTCCAGCACCGAAATGCTAGGCAATTCTCCTCTGAACAAGAGTACCAACAGCAACCCCAGACACGTGTTTCGGTCTGGTTGAACCTCATCAGTAGGGTGTAGCTGTGCCTCTCTAAGAATAGTGAGCAAGGGGTCCACGTCTGGATTCCCCTAGTAACTTAGGGTGAGACCCAAAGTTACTTGAAATATGCAGATAACAAGGGGGTCCTGGGAGACTCTCTGCCAGACATGAGTCCTGGTTACAATAGCCTTACCCAGAGTCTTTAGCTCACTATCTTTCACAGAGAAGAAATATCCCAAACATATCAGTCTTTGTCCTGCCCTGGGGCAGTCCAGCACCGAAATGCTAGGCAATTCTCCTCTGAACAAGAGTACCAACAGCAACCCCAGACACGTGTTTCGGTCTGGTTGAACCTCATCAGTAGGGTGTAGCTGTGCCTCTCTAAGAATAGTGAGCAAGGGGTCCACGTCTGGATTCCCCTAGTAACTTAGGGTGAGACCCAAAGTTACTTGAAATATGCAAATAACAGGGGGGGGTCCTGGGAGACTCTCTGCCAGACATGAGTCCTGGTTACAAGAGCCTTACCCAGAGTCTTTAGCTCACTATCTTTCACAGAGAAGAAATATCCCAAACATATCAGTCTTTGTCCTGCTCTGGGTCAGTCCAGCACCGAAATGCTAGGCAATTCTCTTCTGAACAAGAGTACCAACAGCAACCCCAGACACGTGTTTCGGTCTGGTTGAACCTCATCAGTAGGGTGTAGCTGTGCCTCTCTAAGAATAGTGAGCAAGGGGTCCATGTCTGGATTCCCCTAGTAACTTAGGGTGAGACCCAAAGTTACTTGAAATATGCATATAACAAGGGGGTCCTGGGAGACTCTCTGCCAGACATGAGTCCTGGTTACAAGAGCCTTACCCAGAGTCTTTAGCTCACTATCTTTCACAGAGAAGAAATATCCCAAACATATCAGTCTTTGTCCTGCCCTGGGGCAGTCCAGCACCGAAATGCTAGGCAATTCTCCCCTAAACAAGAGTACCAACAGCAGCCCAGACACGTGTTTCGGTCTGGTTGAACCTCATCAGTAGGGTGTAGCTGTGCCTCTCTAAGAATAGTGAGCAAGGGGTCCACGTCTGGATTCCCCTAGTAACTTAGGGTGAGACCCAAAGTTACTTGAAATATGCAAATAACAAGGGGGGTCATGGGAGACTCTCTGCCAGACATGAGTCCTGGTTACAAGAGCCTTACCCAGAGTCTTTAGCTCACTATCTTTCACAGAGAAGAAATATCCCAAACATATCAGTCTTTGTCCTGCCCTGGGGCAGTCCAGCACCGAAATGCTAGGCAATTCTCCTCTGAACAAGAGTACCAACAGCAACCCCAGACACGTGTTTCGGTCTGGTTGAACCTCATCAGTAGGGTGTAGCTGTGCCTCTCTAAGAATAGTGAGCAAGGGGTCCACGTCTGGATTCGCCTAGTAACTTAGGGTGAGACCCAAAGTTACTTGAAATATGCAGATAACAAGGGGGGTCCTGGGAGACTCTCTGCCAGACATGAGCCCTGGTTACAAGAGCCTTACCCAGAGTCTTTAGCTCACTATCTTTCACAGAGAAGAAATATCCCAAACATATCAGTCTTTGTCCTGCCCTGGGGCAGTCCAGCACCGAAATGCTAGGCAATTCTCCTCTGAACAAGAGTACCAACAGCAACCCCAGACACGTGTTTCGGTCTGGTTGAACCTCATCAGTAGGGTGTAGCTGTGCCTCTCTAAGAATAGTGAGCAAGGGGTCCACGTCTGGATTCCCCTAGTAATTTAGGGTGAGACCCAAAGTTACTTGAAATATGCAGATAACAAGGGGGGTCCTGGGAGACACTCTGCCAGACATGAGTCCTGGTTACAAGAGCCTTACCCAGAGTTTTTAGCTCACTATCTTTCACAGAGAAGAAATATCCCAAACATATCACTCTTTGTCCTGCCCTGGGGCAGTCCAGCACCGAAATGCTAAGCAATTCTCCTCTGAACAACAGTACCAACAGCAACCCCAGACACGTGTTTCGGTCTGGTTGAACCTCATCTGACCATTGACCCCTTGCTCCCTTTTCTTAGAGAGGCACAGCTACACCCTACTGATGAGGTTCAACCAGACCGAAACAGGTGTCTGGGGTTGCTGTTGGTACTCTTGTTCAGAGGAGAATTGCCTAGCATTTCGGTGCTGGACTGCCCCAGGGCAGGACAAAGACTGATATGTTTAGGATATTTCTCCTCTTGAAAGATAGTGAGCTAAAGACTCTGGGTAAGGCTCTTGTAACCAGGACTCATGTCTGGCAGAGAGTCTCCCAGGACCCCCCTAGTTATTTGTAAAAAAAAAAAGGGCACCAATAAATGCAGCTAAAATGAATTTCAGTGAAGTAGCAATTCAGCAAAAGTGTGTAATACCCACTTCAGCCTCACACACTTTGCACGCACAGTCACGAAAGAGTTCCACTTTTTCTCACCAACCAATACCGCACATTCTCTGAAACTCACTTCGACACTCCTAACCACCATCCTTCCTTCTTCTGATCACTTGGTCTGACACCTCCTCCTTCCCTGACCTCACCTGAACAAACCACACCATAATGATTCCTGTCCCCAACTTTATCCTCCCCTCCTTCTTCCATTGGTCCTATCACCAGGGACAATCCCGCACTGTCTGCCCCACCAGGGAGCTGTTACAGACATCAGAATACATAAAACTGTGACTAATTGCCACCACTTTTGCATTGTGGGTCCCACTGTGCGCGGCTAATGGTGACCCACATTGGAAAATGTTCTGTTCATGTCAAAGAGATTAGCTGTGGCTGATTGAAAGGTAAGAATTTGAGTGTCGCTTGATTTCATGTCAGGGCGCTGCTCAGCATCAGTAATGAAATAGTCCATGTTAGAGAGCTGTCCTGCGGATGCTTGATCGTGGCGCATGCTGATGTAAGCTAGCGGCTTGCAGCGTTACTTGCAGCTGCATGTGGTCACAGCAGCTCTGCATGGCGGTTTCGTTCACCCCGTGTATGAAGAGATGTGGTGACTGGAGCTCAATGTCTGGAGGCTCTGGTGGGCTGTCATGTCGCTGATGGTCCGGCTAGACTGTTAATGGATGCTGTGGCCTCCAATGAAAAGAAAGAATCTGGTCAGCATCTTCATGAAGAGTTGTGAGGTGATTAACAGTGGTACTTCGGAAGCACATATAGACACTTAGCGAGGGGATAGGAACTGAGACCCTCCAAACTGCTACCTCTGCCTTGTGGGGTGAGAATGGTTCTGGCGTCCACCCTGATAAGCCTCCCACCCTAGGTTGAGAGGGGTCCCAATGCCCTTTTGACAAGGTCAGTCTACTGACCTTGTCACACACCTCCACCCTTTCTCCCAAGTGCTCCTCGCCCCGGGTCCGCTCGCTACCTGGGGATATCAGCATAAGAATTTGACATTTTCTTGTTTGGTCCCAGCCCTATGCCCAAGTCCGAAGGAGTATGGCTGTAGGACCAAGAACCATCTCAGAATTAGGTGCTTGGTGTCTTTATTTCTCGCCATCCAGACCAACAGGCATGATCAGTGATAAGCTTAAACTGGATCCTGTGAGGTAGTACCTTTAGCTAAATAAGGCCCACTTTATCGCTCAACACTCTCGTTTTACCACTGGGTCGTTTCTTTTGCGGGGGAAGAGTTTTCTGCTGATGCCCTCTCTTCTCCATCCTGTACCTGTGACAATACAATGCACAGACCAATGGATGAGGTATCTGTTTGTAAGATGAATTATTTGATTAAATGTGACATAACCAGCAGAGGGCTCTTACGGAGAGTGTTCCTTGGGCAATCAAAGGCTTCTTGGGCCATTGTACCCATCAGATGGTGTTAGGGTGACTTTTGACTAGTTTTACGATTAGCGGTCCGGCTTCCTCCAAAGAAGTTGGGATTAACCTCAGATTATAGCCTACAGAACCAAGAAAGGCAAAGACATCCCTCTTGGCAATTGATTTTGAGGCTTTTTGCATGGCTTCTACCTTATAATTGTTATTTTTATAATGAGCTTAATAACATATTGGTTTCTAAGCACAGGATGGGGATTTGAACCTGTGTTGTGCTGCGTTGTCTTGCTTCCAAGACACACATGTTGCCCCTGAGCTATCCCCCCTCACCTTAACTTGTTGGGGTAGCACTTGTCAATTTCTCCCCTGGAATCCCAGGTACTCTATGAATGATTGGGCCAGATGACATTTGGCCAGATTGTTAGTGAGATGGGCCTGTTAAGTTTAAGCGCTTTAGCTACACTTCCTAGGTTGTACTGCACATGAAAATGTCATCAAGATATGCTGCAGAAAATGTCTGACATGGGTCTTGGGCCCTGTCCATTAGTCTCTAAAAGGTAGCAAGTGCCCTGTGAAGGTCAAATGAAGTACTGAGAACTGTAAAGGGCCTTTTGGAATTGAAAAGTCGTTTTTTTTGTCTGGTTTCAGTGTGTCTTCCATCTCCATGGGCACCTGTTAGTAGTCCTCAGTCATATCTAAGGTGGAGGTGAATCTTTCCTTCCCCAACATCTCCACAAACGTATCAATCCAGGGCATCTGATAAGCATTGAATCTCGATATGTTGTTGAGACGTCTGAAGTCAATGCAGAATCTCCACTTGTTATCGGGCTTGAGGATGAGGATTATTGGTGAAGAGCATTCACCATAGGACCCCTCAATTACACAAAGTCTAGCATCTTCTTAGTTTCTTCTTTAATGACCTATTTCCTTGCCAGAGGTAGCCTGTATGGTTTTAGGCATTTAATTCTTTATGGGGGTGTCTGGAATCTTGTGGATGACTGCATTCGTGGAGAACATTTCCATGTATCTCTCTAGCAATCAGGTGAGTTTTTGGTGACTGGATATTGTAAAATCAACTGGCATAGTGGCTCCATGAACCTCAATTGGTAGAGGAGTCTCCTTCATGTTGCTAGCATACAGAATCAGGAGTTGGGCATTACTGTTCTTCCTCCACGCCTTCAGTTTGTTTACATTATATAAATGAGATGGCTTTTGTTGATTGGCTTGCTGTACCTTTTAGCTGAGATGAGATACAGCTTCTGTGACAAGGTATGGCCCGTGCCACGTAGCTAGTAGTCTGTGGTCTATTTTGGGTGGTAGGAAGCAATATCATCGCTTTGTCCCCCACCCCGGAAGGTATGTAGCTTGCCATCTTTATTATTTGCCTTTTCTTTTTTTTTTAAACATCTTTTTATTAAGGTCGTGGCAGGTACATGACTCGCTCCAACAACACAACAAGAATATCATACAGCGGCACATTTTGCATTTTCACAGGTGATACATATTCACATAGAATTTTCATTGTCCGACAGCAGTTCACATAAGTATGTCCTGAACGGGCCCCAGATGTCCTTCAGTCGGCTCATTCTCGACTGAGTCAGTACATATTGTTCCTCGTTCTCATTTACGTATGTCAATTCTCGTAGAAAGGTGTTCATGCTCGGAGGTGTAGGGCTTTTCGAAGCCTGGAGGATACATTTTTTAGCAACTGCGCAAGAAACATTAAAGAGTCTTCTAGTCCTCTCAGAGCACTTCCCTATATCGCCAAACAAATATTTTTGTGGACACAGGAATGGGGATATTTGTGTGATTTCCACCAGCAATTCAGCCACCCTCCCCCAGAACCGCTGCAGCTCAGGGCAGTCCCAATACATGTGGAAGGACCCTGCTTGTGGGGTGCCGCATTTAGGGCATTCGCTCGAGGAGTCCGGTAAAAACCTCGCCACCATGGCCGGCGTATACTGCAGTCTATTAAGAATTTTAAATTGTATCTGGCGTAGTCCTGCATTGAGCAAAACTTTTTTAGTGAGTGAACAGTACTTCACCCATTTCTCGTCAGGTATGGGCATCTGCAAATCCGTTTCCCATTTTTCTTTGACATTGTTGATTGTGGGGGTGTGGGCCTGCACCGATGCATATAATTTGGAGACTCCCAGACCCCCTTGAGTTGTGATCAGTTGTAAACACGGGTGTGACAGTGGCTCATCAGGAAAGATGGGCCATCTAGCCTGGAATGCTCTTCTCATTCGGTAATACTGGAGTGTCCGAAGCGGTCCTCTCCCCAAGGCCCTTAAAATATCTGTTAAGCTTACGAATTTCCCCTCCATGAACATGTCCCCCACCACCATTTCCCCGTTAGGGTACCATGCTTCCTGCATGTCCGTATCAAACGTGGGAGGAATGGCGGGAAAATTCCACAAGGGAATTTGCGGGTTATAAGGTTTTTCAATTTTAAGTCTCCGACATATTGCTCCCCAAGCCCGGACAGTGCAGCTCGCCGGATCATATTCACACATGTCTCTATGCCGTGGGTCAAAAATAATTGATCTTATATCAGAGGGTGCAACTGTGTGTGTTTCTATCCATGCGTGAGGTGCATCTTCTACCTTCTCATACCAATATCTCGCAAATTGCGCTTGTGCAACTAGATAATAGAGTTCAAAGTCCGGGGCAGCTATGCCTCCGGAGCTATAAGTTTCCACCATTTTCTCCCACCCCATTCTAGCAGTCTTCCCGTTCCAGAGGAATGTGGTCACCATTGATCGCAGCCTGGAGAAGAATTCCCTGCCTGGCCATATCGGGAAATTCACAAACAGATATAGTAGCTTAGGAAGGACGGTCATTTTTAGTACTGCTATCCTGCCATGCAATGAGATGGGGAGGTGGCTCCATATCACTAGTTTCGCATTAATTGACTGTAGCGCCCCTTCGTAGTTGTCAGTAAACAAAGATTGCCTGCTCCTGGAGACCAGCACGCCTAAATATCTAATATATCCCTCCGACCATTTAAGGCCATCCGTTATTTCCGGGCATTTAGTGCAAGGGGTGAGTGGGAACATTTCTGATTTAGTATTGTTCACAGTGTAACCGGAGTAATCAGCAAATTTGTGTATGTCTGCCATTATAGGTGCAATGTTTTTGCCGGGTTCACGGATATATATCAGCGTGTCGTCCGCATAAAGTGAGATCAACTGATTAGAGCCTTTCATAACTATACCCTTATCTTTATGTCGTAATCTAACTGCCGCAGCCATGGGCTCTATCGTTAGGGCAAATAGAATTGGCGAGAACGGGCACCCCTGTCTGGTGCCCCTCCCCAGTTCGGACATGTCGGACATGGTTCTGTTGGTACAGACTCTAGCCCCGGGTTTTGTATAGAGTAGACGGACATATCCGATAAAATTGGGTCCCACCCCGAACGCCTCCAACACCGAGAAGAGGTACTCCCATGAGACCGAGTCAAATGCCTTCTCGGCGTCGAGGCAGACGGCGACCCCCTGTCTGCCTGGGTCAATTTGTGCCATGATCCCAAACAGCCTGCGGAGGTTCAACGCAGTAGACCTCTGGGGAATAAACCCGTTTTGGTCCGGGTGGACCAGTGCAGGAACTATGGGTAGCATACGATTGGCCATGACCTTCGCAAAAAATTTTGCATCGGTATTTATAAGCGAGAGGGGTCTGTAAGAGGACATGTCCTGGGGTGGGCGTCTGGGCTTGGGAAGCACTGTAATAATAGCTTCTCTCATTGTCGGGGGCAATATACGCTGTTCGAGGGCCTCCTCCCACGTTCTGAGTAGAATAGGGGCTAGTTCCTCATGGAACTCCTTATAGAATTCAGCCCCCAGCCCATCCGAACCCGGGGCTTTACCCGATGTGAGATCCTTGATTGCTTCAGCGATTTCTTCTATCGTGACAGGCAGCTCCAAAGCCAATTTATTTTCGTCTGGGAGCGTCAGAAGACCTAGTGAGGCTAAGTATTCTTTTATCTCAGTGGGGGTTTTCCGGTCTCTATTCGCATACAGTGCTTTGTAGAATTCGACAAATTCATCATTAATACCCTTATCGCTTGTGACCATTACATTTGGAGCTGTTTGAATGGCGGCTATCGGGGTGTTATTTGTTTCATTCCTGATCAAGTTGGCCAGCATCTTTCCCGCCTTATTCCCCTCTCCGTAGCGACGCGCCCGCATGGGGGACGCGATGTATCGTACCTCCCTCGAGGCTAAATTGTCGAAGTTCCTAAGGAGTTTATGAATTTCAGCGAGGGTGTCCCTGTCATGAGTGTGGCTATATACCTCTTCCAGTTCTTTCAGTTCCCGCTCCACCACCTCAAGTTCCAGTTGCACCCCCTTCAAGAGTCCCGTTGATTTGGACATAAGGATCCCTCTAACCCAAACCTTGAATGTTTCCCAGACCGTGGATACCCGATCTACCGTCCCCAGGTTATCTACAAAGAAGTTGGTTATCTCCTCATGTAGTGTCTCGGCCACGTTTGCATCTCCCAGCAATCCCCCCGGCATTCTCCACCTTCTCGCCGGTCTGGGAACATCCTGGAACACGAGGCTCAGTAAGACCGGGGAGTGATCGGACAGCGTGCGGGGGAGGATCGTGCAGAGCTGCAGCGTGCTCGAGATGTCCGAGGATATAAACCAGTAGTCTATACGCGATTCACTGTCATGCACGGATGAGTAATTTGTATATTGCCTATAATCCAGCTGTAACACACGCCAAGCGTCTATCAGTGACAACTGCTGAAGGAGTTGGTTCAGGGTTACCGCCATTTTCGTGGGTGCCCTCACCACATTAGTTGACCTATCCAGCATGGGGTCAAGTGCAACATTAAAATCGCCGCCCCATATAACAGTTGTTGTGTCGTGCTTGTTAAGAATGTTGAGTATTTTCAGATAGAAATCTGGGTCGTCTATATTAGGGCCATAGGTGTTAACCAGGGTTATTTGTCTACCGGCCATTTCCCCCCACACCAACACATATCTTCCCATTGGATCTGCCTCGTGCCCCTTGGTACGGAATCCCAATGCAGGATGTATGAGTGTTATGACCCCCCTGGATTGTGAGGAATATTCTGTATAATAACGTAGCTTGCCCCATTTAGCCATTATACTTTTGTTAACCGTTCCCTGAGTGTGCGTCTCCTGGAGCATTAGGATCTGAGGACCGTGCCTGGTAACATAGTTCCCCACCTTCCTGGCTTTCATCGGGTTGTTTAGCCCCCGGACATTCCAGGACAATAAGGTTATCTTCACCCCGTCACCCGTTCCCCCATATATAGAATCCGTGCCGTGCCATTGTTTCCACCATAACTTAAGTTTACCTGATGTGGGCACAGTGTGCACCCGCCAGAACTGGTTTCAACCAACCTGGAACTTAAATTAAACCAATCCACCCCCCAGGTCCCTAACATGCCCTGGGAGCAGTAACATTCTGTAACTTCCCGGTTTCCCCAACTCCACCCTCCACCCACATCATCCGCCCCAACTTGATGATGTACCCTTGAAACTTGTAGGAACTTTCCTGTGGGAGCCACGTTGTCGTCACGGGCCCACCAGAGCGGGCTCACGACCTGCTTCAAATGTTACTCAGAGTCCCCCAGCAGGAGCAGAATTCCGTTACACATCAACAAAACAGGAACAGAGGATAGGAAC
>PGSH02013211.1:0-26888 GCA_002915635.3 Ambystoma mexicanum
CTGATGACACGTAAAAGGGATGCACACGCAATGTCGAAATATGTTCAGCTTGGCTAAAAAGGACATACGTGTCCCCCTAGACTTATCTATAGTGATGGCTAGAATAAGAACAGAAGAAAGGTACTGCAGAGTGATTTAATGGAGACGTGACGCAACTCCCCGACTTCAGAACTCACTCAGTTTTAAATACATGAACAATTTCTGAATTAGCACAGGTTGTTCACATGCAACCTTCGTTATTCCCAAGATAACCTGTGTAACTGGGGCTAGGGTAAACAGCGCTGGAGCAGTGCAGCAGCCTATCCCCGAGGTGCATCGTTGCAAACCCTGAAGTTTTTATCATATGCCATCTCAGGAAATGTGTGTGATTGGTGTTTCAAAATTAGAGACTCTGACAACGTCATCTTTATAACAGATATAGACATAGATTCACACAGGGTATTGTGTACGTTTGCAGATAGTCATATTAATGCACTCTGCCACACTCTATGTCCATCTATGATACTAAAGCACTTAAATGCACAGGACATGGTCATCCATGTCTTATGCAAGTCCTTTCTATTGCGCACAGTCTAGCCAGCCACGTCCATGAGGCACACGGTATAATTGAATGCATTTCTTTTGTACTATATGCTATAACATAGTGGTACAATCCTCCCTTTCACGTACACCACATCCCTTAAACATCTGTGCCCTTTTCTCAGCCACCAATGCTCTCTCTTCCCAAATGTCCACCCAGATGCTTTTCCTATTTCCCGGAAGACCACGCTCCTGCCCAAAAGGCCGAATTACTGCCCCCCAGAGCCCTGAGCAGCCTTCCATGAGCCATCTGCTGCTGCCTGCCTGCCTGCTGCCACCGTGCCCTGCCATTAGGTGCCTCCACATCATCCATCTGCAGGGGTCCATTTGCTGTGTCCACCCCTGCTGGAACAGAAGACTCCCGACTGGTATACCATTGCTCCACAGCCCAGCCCCAGGACCCAGTTGCCCACCCACTCCTGCCTCTGGGTTGCCATGTCGGGCACTGCAACATCTGGCACCACTGGCAACCCCCGGCCAGAGAGGCAGAGGGGCACCAGCTTCACTGCCACCGAAGTTGGTGTCCTGGTGGAGCAAGTCCTGGGGCAGTATGATGCCCTCTTCGGAAGTAAGCGCGCCAACAAGGAAGGACGGTCTCGGATCTGGACGGGCATCGTGACTGCCATCAACGCGGAGGGGGTGGCAGTCCGCGACTACCAACATGTCAAGAAGCGCTGGGATGACTGCAGGTCCAGGACCCTCTTGAAGGCCCGGCGCCTCGTGGAGGGGGGCCGGGGCCGCATGAGTACCATCCAGATGAGGGTCCTGGAAATCGTAGGCTCAGCGCTCCACGCCCAGATCCTTGAGAGGCAGACCCGTCTGGAGTTGAGCGGTAAGCGGCCAAGCATTGCTGTGTGAGACAGGGCATGTCGCAGTGTGCTGGTTGTCTGATACTTGCCTGTATGTGTGACATAGGCCATATATGCATGTGTGTGTGCAGGGACGTCATGCATGTGAGACCAGTAATGTGTGAACCACACGGTTGGTGCATGTTGCCCTATGCGGAATGGCCACATGAAAGCATGCCAGTCTCTGTTCCTGGACATGGGTGGGAGTGAGGGATGGGTGCTGATGCCATGTACATGTATGCTGTCCATGTCTGTGTGTCTGACCTGCGTGTCTGTGACTTGTGAATGCCAGGGATGCATGACACATGTCTGTCGCAATGTTCAGGTTCACTGATGCAGCCTAGTCATCCTTGTATCCAC
The DNA here is from genome assembly GCA_002915635.3 of Ambystoma mexicanum. NCBI lineage: Eukaryota > Metazoa > Chordata > Amphibia > Caudata > Ambystomatidae > Ambystoma > Ambystoma mexicanum. The sequence goes on from PGSH02013211.1 coordinate 1,788, forward strand.
TGTGTCTGTGGTGTACGAGGCCAGATGGATGAAACTAGGGTGAAGTGTGTGCATGTGATAGGCATGGCCCATGATGCATGTGAGTTCCAAAACAACATTGTATGTTTCAAGAATCCCTTGGACATGTATGCTAATGTCCATAGCATGCGCCATGCCTGTTACGCATGTGTTTTACCTGCACTGAGCCATGTGTTGTGGAGGGACATGATGGAAGTGATCTTTGACAGTGCCACTCATCTGCTATTGCTTCCTGTCTAGGGACCATTGTACAGTACCCTGATGCTTGTGTTCTATGTCTCCCTCTACACAGCGCCACGTGAAGAAGAGGGCGGAGACGGCTCTGTGGAGCAAAGCGGCGGGGATGCCCCCACGGCTGCAGCGGAAGGGGTGGGTGAGCCCCCACAGGGGCTTGCAACGGCGGAAGACGGGTGGAGCCATCCAGGTTGGTGGTTTCCACAGAGGAGGAGGAGGCCGCTACTGAGGCGCACATGGGGCCTGGTGAGGGCATCCCTGCTGGTGCAAGTGTTGCAGTCCAGGGGCAGGGGCAGGAGACAGCACAGGTCCCTGACACTGTGACTGCACCACCATGCACCAGCAGGGATGCCCCATCCCAGGCCCGTCCGCAGGTAGGGGGGATGTCCATGTCATCTGACTCCCCTCCACCTGCGGACGAGGGGACCCCTGGCCGTATGGAGAAGGTCCTGGTTGGTGTCGCGTTGCGCACAGGTTCAATTCGTGATGAGGTGCGTGCTTCCCGGGAGGAGCATGCACGTCATCACGGAGAGCACCGTGCCGACGTGGCCCAGTTGGGATCGGCCATGGTCGGGGATTTCCTACATGTGTCGGCCAATCTGGCGACCCTCTCCTCCTCTGTGGAGACTATGCACCAGTCGTTCTCCATGCCGTCTTCCGGCCCAGATGCCACCAGGGCCCCCTGTGGACCTGCCCCGACCAATGCAGCCGGCTCGGTGGGGATCCCATCCCTGCCACAGTCGGGAGTCGGAGGTCCAGCAGGGGTGGACACACCAGCAACTGGACCCCAGCAGATGGAGGATGTGACGGCATCATCGGGCAGGGCACGTGCACGACGGCGTTGGTGGATTCCATCAGCCTGGATGCCGTCGTGCTGGCACAGGCAGTTGCGTCGGAGGCAGCGGCAGGCTCGACGTGGGAGGCATCATGGCTCGGGGCCATCAACATCAGGGGTGCAGGCATCGGCCGGAGGGCAGGAGAACCCTGGAATGGGAGTGGCTTCCGTGTGGGAGCGGTTGGGCCAGCAGATAGGTGCGGAGCGGCAGCGGGCAGAGGAGGAACGGCTCACAATGGTCAGGGCGGAGAACTCCATGCGGAGGGCGCTGAGGCGGGCTGAGTGCCTCGAGGGTCTTCGCAGGGAGTTGGAGCTGGACACTGCTTTATCCCTGCGAGACCTCGGGGCCAGGGAACATGCCCGCCTCCAAGCCATTGAACAGGAGTTCGATGATGCCCTGGCCCATGACAACATCCAGTGAGCCGTTGGACTAGCCCGCTGCCCTTGTAAATAGTTATGTAGTTAGTGTTAGGTTTCCTTTGTTTTTGCATTTTCTTTGGACCTTTTGGACAATGGGCCACATTTTTGTATATAGTTTTTTTTTATTAGGTAGTGTTGTTAGATAGGTTTCATTTCTTTTGTTGGGATCATGGACCCTGGCTTGTTCACCTGTACATAGTTCACTGTTGGATTTTCTTTTCATTTTACAATTTACCCATGGAGCAATGGCTTTCAATTATAATTTCCCATTGGATTTTCTTTTGTGGACTGTGACTTTGGACACCATTCCTTTGGATTATGATTTTTGGTTTTGCATTTTTTCACGGACATGCTGCTTTTTTTTTAATTTCCATTGTAGTTTGTTTTTTTTGCATTCAATTATGTTCTTTAATACATTTTGTTTTCAAACTTCACTGTGTGGTATCATCTCATTGGTTTCATGCATATCATGATATGGGTTTTGAGATTCACTGACACCCATTGGGTGTATGTGAGGGACATGTGTTCGTTTCCAAACTTGCAATTGGTGTTCTATCATGTTATTGCCATTTCTAAGTGGGTGGATGCAATACTCGGTGGGTGTTTTGCATTTGGAGGCTGACCATAGGGACCAGGGATCTAGATTGTGATGACATGTTGGCTGGGGAACATGAGTTGGACATGAGTGGGGGCCTGCTGGCAGGTGCCCCACAGTGCTGGGGGGTGGGGGTGCAGGGGACAGTGAGTGGGGGCCTGGTGGAGGGTGCCCCTGACTGCTGGGGGGTGGGGTGCAGGGAGACAGGAGTGGGGGCCTGGTGGAGGGTGCCCCTGACTGCTGGGGGTGGGGGTGCAGGGAGACAGGAGTGGGGGCCTGGTGGAGGGTGCCCCTGACTGTGGGGGGTGGGGGTGCAGGGAGACATGAGTGGGGGCCTGGTGGAGGTGCCCCGCACTGCTGGGGGTGGGGTGCAGGGGGACATGAGTGGACATGAGTGGGGGCCTGCTGGCAGGTGCCCCGCAATGCTGGGGGGTGGGGGTGCTGGGAGACATGAGTGGGGGCCTGGTGGAGGGTGCCCCTGACTGGTGGGGGTGGGGGTGGCAGGGAGACATGAGTGGGGGCCTGGTGGAGGGTGCCCCTGCATGCTGGGGGTGGGGGTGGTGGGAGACATGAGTGGGGGCCTGGTGGAGGGTGCCCCTGCACTGGTGGGGGTGGGGGTGGTGGGAGACATGAGTGGGGCCTGGTGGAGGGTGCCCTGGCTGGCTGGGGTGGGGGGTGGGAGATGCATGTGTGGGCCGTAGTGCAGTGTGACCTGTGGCTGGCTGGGGGGCATGCCCATGGTGGATGGGCTGCCTGCGGGACATGAGCAGGGATGCAGGGTAGTCCCCCGTGGTGTGGGCTGCCTGCAGGGGCCGTGGAGGTTGTAGAGCGAACACCTGGGAGGACCCACACGGCCAATTCACGTGTAGTACTCCCCAGAACCCCTGAAATACACGTACCCTGCTGAAATCGCGTGTGGAACTTCCCGCGCACCCCTGAAATACACGTACCCTGCTGAAATCGCGTGTGGAACTTCCCGCGCACCCCTGAAATACACGTACCCTGCTGAAATCGCGTGTGGAACTTCCCGCGCACCCCTGAAATACACGTACCCTGCTGAAATCGCGTGTGAAATTCCCGCGCACCCCTGAAATACACGTACCCTGCTGAAATCGCGTGTGGAACTTCCCGCGCACCCCTGAAATACACGTACCCTGCTGAAATCGCGTGTGGAACTTCCCGCGCACCCTGAAATACACGTACCCTGATGGAATTGCGTGTGGAACTTCCAGCGCACCCCTGAAATACACGTACCCAGCTGAAATCGCGTGAGGTACTTCCCGCGCACCCCAGTAATACACGTAGCCCGCTTGCCGTGCTGGTACAGGGTTAGCGCAGCCCTTTGCGCTGGATTGGGGATTTTGATGGCTTTTCCCTGTGCAAGAGGCGTTCTTGGGGGCGTAATTGGCGCTGCTGCAGGGTTGCTGCGCCACTGTGCGCCACGGCTGGTTTTAGTAGCTGGAATCCATGAATACGCTGTGCGCGGAAATGGGTTTTGGCGCACGCGGCTGGCGCAGGGATTCGCACGCGCACACTGTGCGCCAGCTGCGTGCGCCACTTGTGCGCTAAATTCTATGAATTACCCCCTTAATGCTTAATCAAAGGCAGCAATACAATCTGAACAATTGCAAGTGATAGCAGGATTTAGAATGCGTGGCTCTAAACATATGAACACCTCCAACACACAAATCTTAGCCATACTCTGACCTGTCCGGTCTGGGACAACGGTGTCTCTTTACATGAAACGTATAGCAAAGGCAACACACTGCACATAAGGCACACGATTAATGCTCGTTTCCCAACATCTCACAATAGCAGAAACATTGAAAGCAAGGAAATAATGGCACATTACTAAGACTGATGCGTATTCATACATATTTGCAACCTGCCACTGCCTATACCAACAGTTTCTGCTCCACTTTGAGCCAAAACCTAAAAAGAGACTGTGGTGAATGTCCATCTGGCAAGGGTGTGAAAGCCCTAGATTTTCTGTGTTTATTAAATAACTAGCTGATATACTCAGCTTTGCCCTGGCTTTCATTCCCTCATAGGCTTTGACTTTTGCTGAAATCCGGGGAAAGGGGTGGGATGTCCGAATGTCATGTTATCCAGTAATGTTCGAAGGGTCCTAACTGGTGACTCTGCAAAATATGGTGCAGATTGGTGAAACAGTGTGGAATTGTATAGCGAACATACGAGAAGCCACAAACCCAAACCCACATTTATACTTTTTCTGAAATCCGGGGAAAAGGGTGGGGTTTCAACATGTCATCTAGCCAGTTATGTACGGAGGGTCCTAACCGGTGACTGTGCACAATTTGGGGCAGATTGGTGAAACGGTGTGGAATTGTATGGGAACATACACAAAGCCACAAACCCACACCCACATTTTCACTTTTGCTGAAATCTCGGGAAAGAGGTAGGATGTCCAGATGTCATGTAGCAAGTAATAACTGGATGCTCTAACAGGTGACTGTGCAAAACTTGGTGCAGATTGGGGAAACAGTGTGCAATTGTATAGGGAACATACACGAAGCCACAACCACAAACCCACACCCAAATTTGCACTTTTTCTGAAATCCGGGGAAAGGGATGGGGTTTCCACATTTCATCTAGCCAGTTATGTACGGAGGGTCCCAACCGGTGACTGTGCACAATTTGGTGCAGATTGGTGAAACAGTGTGGAATTGTATAGGGAACATACACAAAGCCACAACCCCACACATTTTCACTTTTATATATATAGATAAAATGATGCAGGTAATTCCATTTCTAAAAGGGTAATATGATGATCATATTCACCTTTCATAAGCCCCATGCCAAAAGCATAGTGTGTGCCTGTGTCCTGCTGCATCAGTGTCCTGATTTACAGTGCCTTCTCTACCAGTTGTATAGAACAGGTTCAGAGGTCATAGCTGCCCATTTGACAGCTGCAGTCACAACTAAGTCACTGCAGTGCATGGTCTACATTTAAAATATGCACCCCTCTTCCAAAAACTTCATAACTCTTAGGATTCTGTTCTGGTGGTGGGTTAAACTGTAAATATAAGCCATACCCCAGTTAGGGCATCTCTCATAGTTATCACAGTCACATTAGATTGATCTCACACATTTGCCATCCCTGTGGGCCCAGTACAGCTGTGGAAGGATTAGGTGTATTCGTTCAGGACAAGGCTCCCCCTGACCACTGGTAGGACTGTAGCCTTGCGGCGTTGCCTCTCATTGTTCCTTTGTAAGGGCGGGTAATACCCTTTCCCCAGGGAGAGCCGCTCCACAGGAAAGTGGCCTGGGAACAGGAATCAAAGGGCACACCCATTCACAAAGGGCTAGGCCTCACATCAGGGTGATGCATTTCCAAAGCCCTTAGATTCTACTGAGAAGAGAACGGGTGCGGTAAGTGCAGCCAGGGAGACATCTGTAAAGTTTGTGCAAGAGTCTGGCTTGTTGGTTCTATTCGCCTCTCTCTTTCCTGTCCCCCCACTTTCTGTAGCACTAAGCATTTTGGATGTGATGTCAGAAGGGTAACGTTTACTCATTTATTTCAAAAGCAGGCATTGGACCTCTAAAGCAGGCTATCTTTAGTACAAGCACATGCGGGCTTTCACCTTTACAAGAAGGTGTCTCACACCACTTGTTTGAATCATTTCTGGAATCCAACCCTGGAGGAAGATTTCGCTGGACTCTGCTGAGAAAGCAGTCCTTTCTAAAGTCCTGCAGTTGTGAGGTGAAGGCAAGAGTTCCAAGGTAGAGGCAAGCCCTGTCCCCCAACCATCCCCAGGACCACAGGGGGAGAACTCTCCTGCTATGCATGGCCAGCTCGCTGCTGGATCAACGCGACTGCTGCATCCTTGAACCAAAGATAACCCACGAATGATGCAGAGAAGACTTCTTCCACACTGTTGAACCACCAATACATTTGGAAAGGTATTATTGACTGGTTTCCTGCATCGTTGTCCATCCTTGAACCTTAGTGAATGAATAAGACATTTTAATACCTTTTGCAACTTCAAGAAATATCGTTTTTTAAAAATTATGATCTTTTAATTGCCTTTTCTCCTTCTGCCTCATTACCCAGGGTGCTGCATCTTTTCTATCTTTGCATATTCTGTGTTCTTTCTACAGGGGTGGGTTGTTACAGTGTTTTCTAGTTAGTTATTATTGTGCATGATGTGCTTGATTAAAGTATATATTTTGATAGAACCTTGATTGGACATTAATTTATTTTCGACTGTTATACTTTGATGTGTGGGTTGCTACTGAACCACGTTCACACCCCTATTGAGAGCATAGCCTTCCCTCTGCCCACGTTACGACAAAAAGCTAAGGTGGTATATCTCTTAACTGTGTCTGTTTTACCCTTATGATTGTGTTGGCTCTTGGTTTGTAGAGGTGTGAGGGCTGAATGAGCGCTTTAGCCTCTTCTCATCCTTGTACTCCTGCAGGGCAGAAGTCAATTTGTCAGAGGCATTGGGCCTCATTATGAGTTTGGCGGTAACCTGCCAGTGCAACCGGCGAGTTGCCGCCAAACTCATAACACTGTTTATGCCGCCTGATATCCCAGTGCCACTGGAACATTACAAGTCCCGACGGCCCAGGATGTCAGGCGGCGAAAGTGTAAGTCCCCATTCCCAGGGAGTCCCATAGGACTCCATGGTAATGGGGACATGGAAGCACTGGCACTGTTGCTAACAGTGCCAGTGCTTCCGTGACAACTCTTCTACCGGGGCCGTTGTGCCCGACACATTAGACCTGCCGGGTGCAACGGCCCAGGAAGGCAGAGTTGGAGTGTGGTGGTCCAAAAAGGGTGCCGGTTTGGTGCGACCGGCATCCTTATTTCCGGACTGCCACACTCGAATGAGGCCCATTGACTTAAATGTTGTTCTCCTTTTACAATCCACATTCAAGACCTCAAAATCCAGGATCTCCTACAATGCAGTGCCACCATTGAGATTTATTATTAATAATTTAATTGAAATGCACTGAAAAACCTCAAAGAGGCACCAACGTGCAGGTACATCCCCTACATTACAACCCAGTGGGTGAGTTCCAGTCCAGTCCCTAACCATAGAGGCACATGTGAATTTTGATATGCTGATTGTGGATCAGTGCACACAATAAAACTTCATACATCTGGCTTTCTCTGACAATTCAACCACATGCCCACTTTCAGTGTACTGCAACAAAGAAGTGTGAGCCCAAAAATGTCTTCTCTGAATTGTGCTACTGTATGTTCAAGATACACATAAAAACATTTACGGTAAGGGTACCTGTGTGTAGTCCTTGATTGACAAGGGCATGCAGCTTGTTTGTGATGTGATGAATGGTTTGAAGTGCTACAAAAATGTGTATGTATGTCTGCCATGCAGATATTACATAAATAAACAAAGCAGGTTTAAATGATTGACTCATTTTTTTTGTCATGGAAGATTAGCTTGCTAACTTGGTTGTGTGTGGGGTTTGACATCAGAGCATCCATCAGGAGTGGGGGCCTGGTGGAGGGTGCCCCTGACTGGTGGGGGGTGGGGGTGCAGGGAGACAGGAGTGGGGGCCTGGTGGAGGGTGCCCCTGACTGCTGGGGGGTGGGGGTGCTGGGAGACATGCATTGTTGATCAGTAGTGCAAGGTGACATGTGGCTTGGCTGGGGGGCATGCCCATGGTGGATGGGCTGCCTGTGGGACATGAGCAGGGGTGCAGGGTAGTCCCCCGTGGTGTGGGCTGCCTGCAGGGGCCGTGGAGGTTGTAGAGCGAACACCTGGGAGGACCCACACGGCCAATTCACGTGTAGTACTCCCCAGAACCCCTGAAATACACGTACCCTGCACAAACGGCACAAAATCAAAGGTGGGGATTTTCACAGCCGCCACTAGGGGACCAGTGTCTGGAATTGGCCACTGGTATGAGATATCTGGGTTATAACTTATCGAGAATGGCATTTGTACTTATGTGGAAGATAGCCATCAACAAGAAGATATGTCCTCTTATTTCACACATGAAACTTCTCTATGGGGAAACTTTGTAAATGTTCTATTGTACCCATTTTGAAGTATTATCTGCAGAAGATCAACCCCATTATCTCATATGGTCTAGATGTGTGCCTATTAGATTTGGGGCCGTAGCTGGATTCGGTGCAAGGCATAATTTGGAAAAAGGTCCTGTGGTTAGCTATGGCGGTTCCCAATGCTATTATTCGACACAAACTAGATTTGATTTCTTTAAAAACCTGGTTCTATTGGCAACATCTGTCGAATTACGCTAAATATTTGTCCCTCCCCCGAATTCCTTGTATTTATATTTTGGGAGAATGATCAAGGAGTCCTCTGTTAGCTCTGTGAATCATTTTAAAGCAAGGATGTCTAGGCTATTGCTCTCCATCAAGGCTTCTGAAGATGAACTCATCAATTTTCCTGAGGCAGTGAAGCTCAAAATATTTAGACAGGATTGGAGGACTGCTGTAGAGGCACGTACGTCTTATACCTCTTGTTCTGAGTATGCAAGATTTCCATGTAAAAGGCACCATCTATCTCCTACCTTAAGACCTTTCCTTGCAGTAGAATTCGTACTGTATACTTAGGTTTTAGGCTTAACCAGTTCCACAAAGTGATACACAACAGTAAGGCACATTTCTTTCACACCCCGGAAGAAGCGACGACATGGCTCGACGCACAGAACTGCCCGGCATGGGCAGGGGACCAGACAGGGAGCAGACCTGAGAAGTAAACCAGTTTGCCGCAGGGAGGTATTGTAACCTGTGCAGGGGGAGGGCACCCACTGCGATGACATTGATTTTGGACTAGAATATAAATCGTACAATGGAGGGCTTGGGCAAATTGTTCATGTACTAAGCCTAAGTTAACTGTAAGGTTGTAACGGGAGATATCGAAAGAACACGTTAGCACCCCCGGGAGTTAGTTTAGTTGGGATACTGGTAGGGCGGTATCCGCGGAGCCCCGAGTATCCGCTAGGCCCGAGAAAGGGACTAGATGTGGGGTAGCCTGAGATCCAGGGATGGAGCTGGGCATCAGTTTAGGGGACGGAGGGTGGGGAGGGGTTGGGTAATTGGGGTGTTTAAAGGAGGGGTTAGAGGGTTGAGTTTGGGGTGTTAAGAGGGGAAGAGCCTACATTCACAAGCCACAAAGCAGGAAAAGGAGGGTAGGGAGGGATTCAGGCAGAGTTGGAAATGGATGAGATGAGAGACCTTAAAATAGTGACCTGCAATTTGAGAGGGTTAAACAGCTATATCAAACGGAACAAGGTCATGATGTACCTGAAAAGACAGAATGCCAGAGGGTTTATAATGTGGATAGCACCACATGTTCCGTTCAAGCTATTAAAGTCCAATATAGAAAAGGACGGCAGTGTGGTGTTAATGAAAAGGTTTGTTGAAAACAAAGAAGTGAACATTATCAACATTTATGCCCCAAATGAGGATACCACTGGGTACTTCAGGAACTTGTATCCCAAGATTAATCCATATATGGATGGGGCAGTTATACTGGGGGGGGGATTTCAACTGCACACTGGACCCAAAGCTCGACAGATCAGATGAGAAGGTCGTCAGGCCCACTCCATTGGTGAAGGCCTTGAGGGCCCCTTTAAGTGATTTTTGATTAGTGGATGTGTGGAGAATGCGACATCCACAGAACAGAGAATATTCTCACTATTCTGCCCCACAAAACGTACACACCCGATTAAATTATATATTTGTCGCAATGGAGTTAACAGGAGAAATTAAGAGAGCAGAATACAAGGCGGTGGTCCTCTCGGACCATGCGCCGTTGGTAGTAACGTGGCAGAACTCGCCAGTTAGGGCGAATATCCCAACATGGACACTCAGGGCTGAGGCACTGAAAGACACAGTGTTCAGAGAAGACCTGAGGAAAGAAATACGGGAGTATTTTGAACACAATACTGGCAGTGTAAGATCGGCTAGCACACTGTGGGAGGCATTCAAGGTGGTGGTTAGGGGGCGGCATTATCTAAATCGAAAAGACTACAAGGTGGCATAATACAGGAATTGCATGACACAGAAAAGAAGATAGAGACTGAAATCCAGAGGGGGGTGTGTTCCCCAGGGGGGACTGAGGCCATACGCCAACTGCAACAGGATTGCAAGGATCAGTGGGAAAGACGATGCAACCTAAATTATAAAAAATATGTAGAGAGGCAGCATGCAGAAGGAGATAAACCGGGCAGGTTACTAGCTGTCATGATTCCTGCCCCTCATGTCCCCAGCCCTCCAAGATGTCAGGCTGGAGCCAGGCCACGATCACCTACATGGCCCTCAAGGGCCTCTCCATCCCGCCAAAGACCCACTTGTTTATTTATTTATTTGCATTTGTTAAGCGCACTTGCAGCCCAAAAGGCATTGAGGCGCTGTTACAGAGGATACACAGATGTAAGATTAATACAGGTGCCAGAGGCTCTTAGTTACAATTTGGCAGGCATATCGGCAGCGGAGGATACAGATGTAATTCACACAAAGAGTCTGGTTTTGATAGCCTTACGAAAGGCTAGGTGGGACTCAATGAGTCTTAGGTGAGGAGGCAGGGCGTTCCAATGCGTGGCTGCTAGGGTAGGGAAACTGGAGCCACCAGCGCGCACTTTCCGAGAGGTAGGCGTAACAATGGTGTTGGCGTAGATGGATCTGAGCGGTCTTGTGGCAGAGTGCCTGATAATTCTGTTAGGTAGGGGGGGCAAGTTCGTGAAGGCATTTGTGGGTGAGGGCAAGAGTTTTAAAGACAATTCTTTCTTTGACTGGGAGCCAGTGTACTTGCCTTCTGATTTCCGAGATGTGGTTTCTCCTTGCGGTGCCGGTGGCTGCCCTTAGTGCATTGTTCTGGACTAGATGAAGTTTGGCGAAGGTTTTGTTGGAAGTCCCGGCGAGAAGGGCATTACAGTAGTCAAGTCTTGACCCGACGATTGCCCTGGCAATTGTGAGGCAGCTTTGACGGGCCAAGAAGGGCATGGCTGCGTTGAGGACTTTGGTGTAATAGGCTGAGGAGGCGGAGATGACATTGACCTGTCTGTCCATTGACAGGTCAGAGTCAAGGTAGACTCCGAGTGTCTTAATATGGTTTGAGACCTTGGTCAGACTTGGCGCTCACTCACTCCCATAGGATAACATTGGGTATTGGACTTGTAGTGCATTGATGAGGACAAGATGGATGCCCCCACATATTTCGGTTCCCAGAACTGCATGTACAGTCTAGTCTTTTGGGTGTGGTTCAGCCCAGAGACACCTGGGATACCCAGAGACTATTTAAGCCACACCCAGGCTGAGAAACACGCTTTGTGTTTTCTGCACCTGCAGCGTGACACTCACCGTGTTCGGATCGGTCTCCAGTAGGCCTGCATCTTTCTTCTGCGCTCAGCTCCTGCAAGAACAAGAACACTGTTAGGAACAGCCTTACCTTGCGGCGCTTGTGCCCATCATTCATCGCTCCTTTTGTTCTGTGGGCATCTTCGGTGGTGTCATTCCCATCCCGGCACGCCGCTTCCTAAGGAAAAGGAAAAGAACAGAAAAAAGGCATTAGTAAGCATTCAGCAAATCTTCGCTTATTTTTAAAGACTGTATGAGCTTCAAACGCTTACCTGAATCCCAGCCGCTCTGGGGGAACTCTGTCTCTGGAACTTCTCATCCATCTGCAAGAGGGAAAAGACACTCCAGGTTAGCGTGGAAACATCTAGAGGCGCTGCATACCATGCTTACTCACCGCATTTCTTCTTCATAACCGGCATCCACGCTGAAAACGTCACGGCACCTAAAAGACACAGAAAAAGAACTCAGTTCAATACAAATACGAAAGGGTCGCATTGTGCATCGCGCTCTTACTCACCTTCAGCGCTACTCATCTCAGCAGCACGTCGCCATCCGCGGATCCTGGCCATCATCTAAGGAAGGAAAGGAACGAAGTTAGAGAACTGTTCAAAAGACTCATTATACTTAACTGTCGGACTCTTGCCAGTGAAGTAACTAGGCAGCAACGAGCCCGCATCAATCAACGCGCCCTTGCGCTGAAAGCAGGATGGAGAGCACACTTTCCAAGAAAACAAGGTGAGCTGTGGATCAAAGGGAAGGGTTGGACCCCGGGGAAGAAGGGGTTCAAGCACACAGAGACAATAGGGAGTTAAACTCTACCAATCCTGTGTTTCAGGCCCAGTCTCCAGTCGAGTAGACTCCAGGGAAGGGTTCGAGGTTGTAAGAGGTCAGAACAGGCTGAGTGACGTCCCGTGGATACCAGGTGAGCGTTACAGAACACAAAGCCTCACATCAAAATCCACCTGGGCGTCATGGAAACGTCAGAAACCGACCAGTTAGCCCACATGTTGGGGCAGCTACGTTCCGAAGTACATGCAGCCAGGCAGGAGACCAACACCCTGAGGAGAGAGCTGATAGTAGCCAAAGAACGCACTGATGATTTAAGCCGGCAACTTCTCCAGTCACAAGCAGGGCATGCACCATTGCTGGGAAGCGTGCCCTCGATGCCAGCACCATCAGCCAATCCCGTTCAGATAACCCTTCCTGGGGCAGTTCCCTTGGCCCCGCCCAAACGATTTATGGGGGATCCCAAGAGGTTTGCAACGTTCATGAACCAGTGCCGCCTGCACTTCCTTTGTAGACCAGGGGCATTTCCGAATGACCAATCACGGGTCGTCTTTGTGCTATCCTACCTGAGTGGTAGCGCCGCAGAATGGTCTGTACCCTTTGTGGCCCAAGACGATCCTTTGCTGCATGACTTCAGGGGCTTTCAGCAGGAGATGGAAAAGCTGTTCGCCCGTCGTACTCATGTGCAGGCATTAGACAACAAACTTCTGTCCCTACGCCAAGGGAATCAAGACCTATTAACATACATAGCCACGTTCAATAGACTCGTAGTTGAAGCAGAATGGCCAGTGGAGAAGAGAACCATGTTATTTCATCGGGTTTGCAGGGGGAGCTCAAGGATGTTCTCGCACAAGTAGTGAACCACCTGAAAGACTGATCAGAATTCATCGACCTTGTTGTTCAACTGGATCATAGGTTGCAGTACCGAAGAACAGATCGAACCAGACCAGACCCTCGCCCTATGTATGTGCGTTCAAAGGACAATATTGCCCGCACAACAGAAGGTTCAGGAGAACCAATGCAAATCGGGGGGGTCAGATCGACCTTGACTAAAGCGGAAAGGGATAAAAGGAGACAGCAGCAGTTATGTCTGTACTGTGGAAGGTCAGGTCATTTCCTTAAAGAGTGCCCTGTGAAGCCACCGAGGAGGACGGAAGGGGCCACAGACAAGGAAGATACCATCAAGGAATTGGAAAAATCCCAAGCCCGGCAAGTGTAGAGTCCACTTGTCGAGCGAAGAAAGTGAACTACAGACCTCCCATTTTGCACTATCTGTGGTCTTGATCAATCACCAACAACCATCTCGGATGCACGCAGTAAGAGCGTACATTGACAGTGGAGCCGTTGGGAATTACATCGACCAGGATCTTGCTGCAAAGATGGGGCTTCCTTTACGCCCTAAATCAACCACCGACACTGTTACCACTGTCGAAGGCACGGAAATAGCTTCTGGTCCAGTATCCCAATGCACTGCAGCTTTAACCCTTCTGTGCCAGGATGGACACCAAGAATCTATCGTTTTCGACCTCATTAAGGCACCACAGTTCCGGTTGATTTTGGGAATGCCATGGTTGGTAGCTCACAATCCTCGAATTTATTGGCAAGCAAAAGAATTGGCCTTTCCCGAGACTTGCGCCCACACATGTTATCGCCAAGAGAAACAACCAATAGACATCAGAACCTCCACGCTTGCGACTGTGGCAATCGGCACCCTACCAAGTGAATACCAGGACTTTCAAGATGTCTTTCAGAAAGAACAGGCCAGTACCCTGCCACTGCATAGATCATACGATTGCCAAATCGACTTGATACCCGGCGCACAAATCCCTTGTGGGCGAATTTACGCACTCACGGAACCAGAAAACCAGCACCTGAAGGCCTATCTTGACCAATACCTGGCCAACGGGTTCATCCGTCCCTCGAAGTCTCCAGCAGCCAGTCCTCTATTCTTCGTACCGAAAAAGGAGGGGGACTTGAGAACGTGCATCGACTATCGCGCACTGAACCAGATTACCGTAAAAAAAGCTACCCCCTGCCACTGATCCCTGAATTGCTTGATCAAGTCAAAGATGCCCAAATCTACACAAAACTAGACCTGAGGGGGGCATATCACCTTGTTCGCGTAAAACAGGGGGACGAATGGAAAACCACTTTTTGCACCAAATACGGCTTGTACGAATATCAAGTAATGCCCTTTGGCCTTTGCAACACGCCTGCAGCATTTCAATACTTCATGAACGATGTCCTACGGGAATTGATTGATGTCTGTGCTCTAGTGTACATCGACGATATTCTAGTATATTCCGCATCAAAGCAGGACCACGTTAAACACGTCCGATCCGTATTGGAGAAACTCCGTCAACACCAGCTCTACGCCATGCTCGAAAAGTGCTCATTCCACGTCTCTGAGGTGGAATTCCTGGGCTTTATTCTCAGCCCGAATGGAATCCGAATGGATGTACACAAGGTAGATGCTATCCTGAACTGGCCATCCCCAAATTCATTCAAGGGGGTTCAAAGTATGCTGGGTTTTGCAAACTTCTACCGCCGGTTCATCCCAGGATTTTCGCAAATCGTGCATCCCATCACGTCATTGCTAAGGAAAAGCAACAAAAAGTTCCAGTGGACAACAGAAGCCGAGGAAGCTTTCCAGGAACTCAAAGCAAGATTCACATCTGCCCCAATCTTACGCCACCCTCACCTTGATCTCCCATACCTGGTGGAAACGGACGCCTCAAGCATGGCTATGGGAGCCGTCCTCTCACAAAAGGACCCCGAAACGGGCCAGTTACACCCTGTTGCCTTCTGGTCGCGTAAATTCACCCCCCTGAACTCAATTATGCAATCACAGACAAAGAAATCCTGGCCATTAAGTCAGCCTTTAAGGCATGGCGGCACTACCTCTTGGGCGCCAGACACACAATCACCGTAATAACTGATCACCGGAACCTCCAGTACCTAAAAACGGCAAAGGCCCAATCCTCACGACAACTACATTGGGCTCTTTTTTTTGCTGAATATGACTACGTGATTACATTTCGACCAGGGGTGAAAAACGGGAAGGCCGATGCCCTTTCCTGTATGGGGGTGGAAGAGCAAGGGTATCAGACCCCTGACCCAATAGCAATCATCCCGAGTGACAAGCTCCTAGGAATCACAGCAACCATAACTCAGAAAGAATTACATGAAGAAATCCAAAACCTGATGAGTCCGGAGCAATTACAAGCGTGGAGTGCACAAGGAGAACATTACATGATAAAAGATCAGTTGCCCTACTTCAGGAATCGTTTATTCTTACCAAACCAAGAACTACGAGAACAAGTCATGTCTGGTTATCATGATTCCTTGATCGAGGGCCACCCCGGAATCGCTAAAACCCTAGCCAAGGTAAAACGAAATTATTGGTGGCCCACGTGGTGTAAAGACATTATCCAATTCATCCTATCTTGTGGAGTGTGTGCTCAAAACAAGTCATCCAAGCAGAAACCGGCTGGGGCTATTACAACCATTGGAAATCCCACCAGCACCCTGGCACACGTTGTCCCTCGATTTTATTACTGACTTACCACCCAGTCAAGGGTTTAACACTATTCTTGTGGTCGTGGACCTATTTTCAAAATGGCACATTTCATTCCTCTTAAGGGGCTCCCAAATGCTTCCACTCTGGCAAAGGTATTTCTTGAAGGCATCGTACGGCTCCATGGGTTTCCTTCAGTTTTAGTCTCAGACTGAGGTACTCAATTTGTATCTAACTTCTGGAGAAAATGCTGCTCTATGGCCCAGATCGACATCCGGCTATCCACCAGTCACCATCCCCAAACAGATGGTCAAACTGAGAGGACAAATCAGACGCTCGAGCAGTATCTGCGTTGCATGTTACACCAAGCTGAAGGAAGCTGGTTTGAATAATTATGGATAGATGAATATGCTTATAATAATTCCCTACACACCAGCACTGGGCAGACACCCTTTTATACCATGTATGGCAGGCACCCACGTACTTCTGAGTGGACGTTCCTACAACCCTGGAAATGTCAGCAGTCAAAACCTTGCACACGACCATTTCTCAAACCTTTAAAAGGGCAGCTGAACACCTACTTCAAGCTAAGAATCGCCAAAAGATGTTTGCTGATCAACACTGAGCAAAGGCCCCAACTACCATGTGGGAGACAAAGTCTGGCTGGCGTCTAAACACGTGTCTATTAAAGGAACCCAACTTTCCGTCCAGATAGCTGGGTCCATTCACCGTCACCTCCGTGATAAATCCTGTGGTGGTCAGACTAGCTTTGCCGTCAAACATGCAGATTCATCCTGTGTTCCACGTGTCTCTCCTTAAACCTGTTTAACCTGGGACCCAGGTAGCAATGCCACCGCAGCCAGTAGTAGTCGCCGGGGAGCCAAGAATTCGAAGTCAAGGACATCCTGGATTCAAAGTACGTCAGATCCAAATTATACTACTTAGTAGACTGGAAGGGGTATGATCCACAAGACAGGCATGGGAGCCTTGTGAGTACATCCATGCACCTCGCTTGCTTAGACGATTTCATCAAAACCATCAAACAAACCAGGACCAAACAGAAGAGCCACCTTGAGAGGAGCCTTGGGGGAGGAGTGCTGTCATGATTCATGCCCCTCATGTCCCCAGCCCTCCAAGATGTCTGGCTGGAGCCAGGCCACGATCACCTACATGGCCCTCAAGGGCCTTTCCATCCCTCCAAAAACCCACTTGGAGTCAGACTTGCCGCTTGTGGCACCAGACTCACTCACTCCCATACGATAACATTGGGGATTGGACTTGTGGTGCATTGATGGGACAAGATGGATGCCTCCACATATTTCGGTTCCAGAACTGCATGTGCAGTCTAGTCTTTTGGGTGTGGTTCAGCCCAGAGACACCTGGGATACCCAGAGATTAAGCCACGCCCAGGCTGAGAAACATGCTTTGTGTTTTCTGCACCTGCAGCTTGACACTCACCTTGTTCGGAACGGTCTCCAGTAGGCCTGCATCTTTCTTCTGCGCTCAGCTCCTGCAAGAACAAGAACATTGTTAGGAACAGCCTTACCTTGCGGCGCTTCTGCCCATCATTCATCGCTCCTTCTGTTCTTCGGCCATCTTCGGCGGTGTCATTCCCATTCCGGCACGCCGCTTCCTAAGGAAAAGGGAAAAGAACAGAAAAAAGTTATTAGTAAGCATTCTGCAAATGTTCGCTTACTTTTGAAGACTGTACGAGCTTCAAACGCTTACCTGAATCCCAGCCGCTCTGGGGAACTCTAAAAGATACAGAAAAAGAACTCAGTTCAATACAAATACGAAAGGGTTGCATCATGCATCGCGCTCTCACTCACCTTCAGCGCTACTCAACTCAGCAGCACGTCGCCATCCCCGGACGCCGGCCATCATCTAAGGAAGGAAAGGAACGAAGTTGGAGAACTGTTCAAAAGACTCATTATACTTAACTGTCGGACTCTTGCCAGTGAAGTAACTAGGCAGCAACGAGCCCGCATCAATCAACGCGCCCTTGCGCTGAAAGCAGGATGGAGAGCACACTTTCCAAGAAAACAAGGTGAGCTGTGGATCAAAGGGAAGGGTTGGACCTCGGGGAAGAAGGGGTTCAAGCACACAGAGACAATAGGGAGTTAAACTCTACCAATCCTGTGTTTCAGGCCCAGTCTCCAGTCGAGTAGACTCCAGGGAAGGGTTTGAGGTCGTAAGAGGTCAGAACAGGCTGAGTGACGTCCCCGTGGATACGAGGCGAGCGTTACACTAGCCTGGTTATATAAGAGCGAGA
Organism: Ambystoma mexicanum; assembly: GCA_002915635.3. NCBI lineage: Eukaryota > Metazoa > Chordata > Amphibia > Caudata > Ambystomatidae > Ambystoma > Ambystoma mexicanum. Next base: position 19,784 of record PGSH02013211.1, read on the forward strand.
ACCCCAGACAAACGATCAGAGAAATACAAGGGACGGATGGGCAAACACAGGACACCCAAGAAGGAGTGAACATATGTTCTTTCGAGTACTATCAGAAACTATACCCAGATATAACCGAAGAGGAGGAAATTGATGTGTTGGAAACATTGACTGAGATTGACTTACCCAAACCTGGGGCAGTGGAGAGGGAGGACCTAGAGGCCCCACTTACGTTAGAAGAACTGGAACGAGTGATTCAGTCACTACCCACTAATAAGGCCCAAGGGATGGATGGGCTCCCGAGTGAATTCTACAAAACATACAGGTCAGACTTGCTCCCCCTGATGCTTGCTAAATTGAATCAGGCGTTTGACAGCGGCGTGTTGCCGGAGTCCCTTAAGGAGGCGATCCTCATTCCGCTCCTCAAATCCAATAAACTGACCACGGACTGCGGATCATACAGACCGCTGTCGATGCTCAACCAGGATAGTATGATACTCACAGCAGTAATGGCCAATAGGCTGAGACCTATTATAAATAAATGTATACACCCTGATCAGACGGGGTATGTCCCACACAGGGGTATATCCGACAACCTCAGAAGACTTCATCACATTATAGACCAGACGGAAGGGGGCTCCCAAGAGGTGACAGTAGTCTCACTGGATGCGGTGCAAGGAATATGGGATCGGACCTGCATATTTGAAGTGGGCGCAATTACCATATAGAAAACTACTGGCTTGAGTCAGAACAGCGGCGACCATATCAGAACGGTGGATATTGGGTAGAGGTACTAGACAGGAATGCCCGTGGTCCCTGAAGCTTTTTACTTTGGCACTCAAACACCTTACGATATACTTAAGGCAGCAATACGAGGAGGTGGGGATCGGCATGAAGGGAGGACAGAATTTGATATCAACGTATGTGGATGATATGTTGCTATACCTGAAATATCCATACGTCTAGCATATTTCCCCTAGGTAGATATGTAGGAATACCAGAACATAAACTGACAGTATTACAGATAAGGTGGGCAACTGAGACGTTCACATACCTGGGAATAGATGTATACCACAAGGTTGCAATGGAACATGAGCATAACACAGAGAAGGCGGTGGCTAAAATTGAAGACCGCATGACAGTTTGGGCTAGACTACCGTTGACTATGATGGGAAGAGTGGCATTACTGAAGATGGTGGTACTGCCCAGGCTATTACATTACTTTGCAAACATCCCATACATGGTACCCAAGCGGTTCTTCGCCAGAGTTCAGAGCATATGTAGGGGGTTCATATGGCATAACTCCAGAAATAGAATAGCATTGTGGAAGCTACACAACCCATACGAACAGGGGGGGCATTAGATTGCCTAACTTTGAAGTGTACTACTGGCTAGCCAACTTCAGTATGTAGCAAGGTGGTTATCAGAGAATCCTACACCAGAGTCCAAACTGCTAGGAGCTGAGTGCACGCCTTATTTTCTGAATGAATGGATGGGGTTGTCAAAATCACAGCAAGGAAAAGGGACTAGACTGCTAGATCTGGGTGGGAAGATGTGGCGGAGACCCTCCCAGGTAATGGGGAATCCGTTCCTGTGCTCCCCACAGATGCTGCTAGTGGCACTGTGAGGGATGGAAGAGCAAATGAGGAGGAGCATCAGAAGCCAATGGGAGCCGGCGGGTATAGCGACCCTCGGGGATGTATGGCAAGACGGTAAAATGATAGAGTTTGACACATTGGGGTAGGACACAGGACTGCATCGAGGACAATATATCACATACGTTAGGCTGGTGAAAATGATAAAAGGTATATGGTCGGATGCAGAATTGACCCGACAGCCGGACGCTGCCATGGAAACAGTTTATGACGTGTCGGATGAGGGCCACAAGTCTCCTGAATATACGAACTAGTGATGTCTAAGGTTGGAAAGAGGTGATTCAGACAAGGTGAGACTGGGAGGAGGAGGCTGCAGAACTGATGGGAGACGGGCTGTGGGTGAGGGTACAGGGACATCATAAGAAAGTATCAAGGAACGTGAGGCTGCAACAGATTCAGTTATATGTTACCCATAGAGCGTACATGACTCCAAAGAAGATAGCCAAGTTCAAAAATGCTAGTACACCGACATGTCCAAAATGTGGGAGGTGAGTGCGGGAATGGTACACATGTTCTGGGCATGCCCTGAAATAAGGAGATTCTGGGGGAGGTAGCTCACCTCTTGGCTGGAAAAGAGATAAATCTAGAGGTGGACTCCCTCTGGGCATGTGTGGTGGAGGGGGTTCCCCAGGCCGCGTAAACTTAAACACGTGAGTAAACTCAAGGAGCTGGCATATATACTGGCGAAACGCAGGATAGCAATGAGCTGGAAGGCGAATAGTAGACCGAAAGTGAAGGCCTGGTGGCGGGACCTCTGGAAATGGGCAGATGCTGAAACAGTGATAGTGAGTGAAGCAGTGAGCAGAGGTGGGGAGGATGAAGTGGATACGTTGATGGCCTGGAGGCACTTGGTTGCCACACTGTCTGGAACTGAACAGGCAAGCCTGGTGGAGGACAGTACCTCAGGAGAGGAGGAAGGAGGGATACACATAGAGAAGGTTGAGGAAGGCTAGGGTGTGGGGTAGGCTCGGGGAGGGGTGTGGGATAGTTGGGGAGGGGAGAAAACGACATGAAATTGTATATGAGAATTGAAACACATCCTTGTTGTTACATTGTAAGGTGTTCAAGTTAAAATCAATAACAATTTTTAAAAAAACAGTTCCACACAAAGGAAAGAGCAAGGAACTGGAAGATGGTGGGTGATTCTGCTAATTATTCTGAATGCTGTTTTTGCAAACAGCCTGAGGTGGTTGAAACATTAAAACAGTGGATGATGGATTGCCAATCTTTTGGCAATTTGATGGAAAAGGCTCTAGAGAAGCTGAGTGCTTTAATTATGTTTTCTCGAAAGCCCTTTTCTGGTCCCGTCTCATGTCAGGTGACAATCTGTCACTAACAATTGCCCTTTTTAGATTTATTAATGATATGATATGGCATTTATAACGCGCCTATACACAAGTGTTTCAAGGCGCGACGAGGCAGGAGGGGGCAACAAGGGGAGACAGACAACGATCCTGCTAGGCCAGGTGTCGTTCAGATCGTGCAAGTGCAGGGTGGAGGGGAAGGGAAAAGTGCAAGTGGGAAAGGGAGAGGAGAAGTGCAGTACAGGTTTAGTAGAAACAAGATAAATAATAAGGGCCAACTGGTGGCAAGTGCAAGATAAGTGCAGACAAGTGCTGGGAGGGAGGCTGTAGGGATGCAGAGACAGTCCCACAGTGCAGGGGTTGCCAGGGAGGCAGTGCAGGGGAGAGTGGCAGGACCACGGACTGGGATAGGTGAGTGGCCCCGTTGCAGATTCAGTGCAGTTTCAGTAACATTAACAGGGGAGAGGGGGAGAGAAAGCGGAGGCAAAGAGGAAGGTTTTGAGGTGCTTCCGGAACCGGAAATGGTTCTCCTCAAGTTTCAGGGAGGCAGGAAGGCTGTTCCAGAGGGAGGTCCCTGCTGCGGAGAGATATCTAGCCCCAACTCGTTGCTTGGAGAAGCGGCTGACCCTAAGGGAGTTGGAGGTGGATGAGCGAAGAGCTCGGGAAGGAAGATATTTAGGAAGAGAGAGTTGAAGGTATTTTGGCCCGAGGCCCCAGAAGGCCTTGTGGATGATGCAGAGGGTTTTGAACTTAACCCTCGCAGCCACTGGGAGCCAGTGTAGCAATTTCAGTCCTGGAGAGATACGGTCCCTGGGCTTGAGGCCAAGGACAAGTCTCGCAGTCCTGTTCTGGATGAGTTGCAAAGGGCGGAGAGTAGAGGCAGGCAGATTTAGATAGAGGCTGCTACAGTAGTCCAGCTTTGAGAGAACCAGGGCTCTAGAGACAGTGAGCTTCTGGGGGAAGGAGAGGAAAGGGAGGACACCTCTGAGGAGGTGATGCTGGTAGTCTGACTTTTTAGAGACGTCAGAAATGTGATGAGAGAAAGAGAGTGTGGAGTCGAAGATTACCCCAAGGTTTTTAGCCTTGCAGGTAGGAGCAGGAAGAGGGCCAAGAGAGGCCGGCCAGAGAGCGGCAGGGAAGGAGGGAGTGGGTGTGCCGATGAGTAGAATCTCAGTCTTACTAGCATTAAGGCAGAGGTCATTGGTGGCACGCCATTCCTGGATAGCAGAAAGACAGTCAGAGATGAGGGAAGGAGAGGGTAGCCTGAAAATGAGCTGGGTATCATCCGCATAGCACTGAAAGTTGGGGCAGAGAGCGGCGATGCGTTGGGCAAGAATTGCCAAGTACTGGTTGAAAAGCCAGGGAGAGAGGTTAGATCCCTGGGGGACAGCACAGGTAGAGAAAAAGATGTCAGAGAGGAAGGACCCCAGTTGGACCTGGGAGGGTCAATTGGAGAGGAAAGAGGACAGGCACGTCAGAGCCTGACCAGTGATACCCAGGTTATCACGGAGACGGTTGAGCAGGATGGTATGGTTGACAGTATCAAAGGCAGTATCAGAGATCAAGCAAAATGAGAACACAAGGAGTGTTTGAGTCAAGGTTCGAGAGCAGGTCCTCATGGATGTTCAGGAGAGCAGTTTCCGTGCTTCTGGTAGCTCTGAAGCCAGACTGATGGTCGTGTTGAGGTGTTGTCCATGATGTTTTAGGATTTTATGTGCTTATTTGTCTAGCTAGGTTCTTTTTTCTGTGATTGTGTTATTAGTGTGTGTTAATTATGTGTGTATGTTTTTTTAAAAATGATGTCACAATAAAAAAAGAAAAATAGGATTGAACAGTCAACCTTCTCTCTCCTCCCAACTCCCGCCTCTCTCTACGGATTGGTTTAAGAGTCTGGAGCAGACATATGGCAATTCCCATTTGTAATCGCAATTTGTTCTCATGTCACATTTCGGCAAAAATCTTGTTATGTTGCAAAACGTCATCATTTTACTCGCAACTGCCATAATATATATATATCTATATATATATATATATTTCTGATTCAGCTAATCATGGGGAATTAAGTAAGAGGACAGCCAGGTCAGTACCATTTTGCACAGCTGTGTGGAAATTTTCTGCCGTTTTCACAAAAAACATAACCGTTGGGAACATGCAATTTATTCCTATATTCTTAATTTCACCATCCACCCTTTCACCAACTCCCAAATTTTGAAAATGTTCAGATCAGCCAGAAACCCATTTTAGATGTCCATTACAGTTCCCTGAGGCGTAGGTGGATGATTTGTATATCACCAAAATTGCCTGGACATTACCTAAAAAACTACACATAGATATACTTAGTACGACTTAAGGTTGCTCAGAAAAATGCCTAAATGATAATAGTCCTTTCAAACAAAGGGAATCTTCATATATGCAAATATGAGCTTCTCTTCCTCCACGCCATTTGCCACTCCAGGCCAGCATGTAACCAGAGTTTTTATTAGTCCCTTTGTGTTTGGAATTTGCCATTTGAAGTTGGTGTTTCAGCCTCCCTTAATTGTATCCCCCATTTTCACACTTCCTTCTTACATTTTGGTCATGCATCAGCCAGGGCCATTTGTCTCTGCACAGAGCCCTTTCAAAGACACCAAGTCTAGAGAAAGTCTGTTTTCAACACCTCTTAGCAGCCACACTGTATTGCAGTTGTTAAATAGTTGGGGGGATGTAAACCATGCTTTTTGTGCGGTAGTTCTTTGTGATATCTGACCCACAGCAAGCAAACAGGGTCTGCCATGGGCATAAGGTACTTGTACATGGAAACAAAGTGCTTTTCTTTTCAAATGTTTGCTGGTATTCTGCATGTGAGACATAATATACATTCATTTTTTGTCAACATGCACCATTTTTATTTCCCTGACATTTTTATGTATGTTGGCAGGCGAACATTTTTCTCATGTCTTGCTTTAACTTGCAAATCGGTTTTTGTGACAGTGTTTAAAAATCCTGTTTTTTTCATGTGAAAGGGACCTTAGAATTCCTTCTTGCTTTGTGAATTAAAATGCTGCTTTTCCTTTGGTAATGACAGGTAGGCCTTTTTCACATGGACCTTCAGTTTGGGGACTTTGATTACATCCCATACTGTTCTTCCATGACTCTTTGGTGGGAAGAGCAGGGCAAAGCAGGGTTTCATCAGGCGTCCCATTTTTCCTTATATTCCTCTTTCTGTTGAAGCCTGTCTGGCTGAACTTCCTTCATTAGGGAGTGGGCACTCCAGTCTCCCCTTGCATCTTTGGGTTGGAGAGTATGGCACAGCATCCCTTTTCCTTCCTTCTTCCCAGGGTCTCTGGGGTCATCACCAGACTCCCCTATTGCCTCCAGCCTGGAAATGAAGGAGGTTATTTATCTAACAAATAAAAAAAGAGTTTTCAGTACTTTTTATACCACCATATTTTCCCAGAAAATGAGGGTTGTATTTGAGAGAAAAATATTACATAGAAAGAGACATTGCATTTCAACACTTACATTCGAAAGAGGGAAACATCACATAAAACTAGATACAGTATTTCAGAACATCAATTTTGCACTTTTTTTCACCCAAGAATATTAACTAAAATACTCTCCTGTTATAATTCTCCATCCAGGGTTTTCACTCCTCGGATGGTTTCTTTGCTCGACTTACATTTGGCTCCTCAGTCAGTCGCAAAAATGGTCTGGGATGACAGCTTTTCAACTGATCGATGGGGACCCATCTTTCTTTTGTCTGTTCTCCTTTTGGGATGCAGATCTTTAGGCAAAAGGTGATATTTTATGTAAAATATCAAAGGCACCACACCAAGACAGGAGATATTTCCGCTCTGTGGCCTGATTCCTTTGAAATTTGTACAGGTAAATCATGTTTGCTACTTCATATTCTTTCTTGGTGGTCTTAAGGTTATAATTAAGGCTTCGGGTTTTCAATTTTTACTGATTTTTACACATAAATACAGGTGAAAATCAATCTGCTTTCAGCCTGTATTTATTTATAAAAATTGAAAAAACGGATTAACAGGTCTTTCTGTCTGCTTCTCTATGATGTCACTCACACATCGCGGGCCAATCGCATTACAGATTGGCAGCATGGAGAGTGTAAAAATAGCATTAAGTTCTTCATATTGCTGACAGCATACATTTTAAGGCAGCAGCAGTCAC